>JAQFXM010001651.1:0-30199 GCA_034693345.1 Entomobrya multifasciata | reverse complement strand
ATGCATAACGGGGGAGGTGGAGGGATGGATATGACACAAACACCTACAGATCTGAGTCACCATGATTCTACCGATTCATACGTTACATACCTGGAAAGTGATGACAGCCTCAATCATGACACGTCCAGTCCATAATTTTAGGCTAGCTATTTATTAATACACCAACGTCCTTATAATTTACAGTTATCTGTGAAACTACGTATTTTCAATTTTATGGCTATATAAAGCAGCATCTGAACCCTGATCTTGAAATGTATGTAAGTGAGACCATGTAAGTTACTTGTTTGCTTCAATGATGGAAACACCCTCCGAAAAGAAAGCAAACAGGAAGTAATTACCAGTAATCTGTCTGTAAGCTTATAAGTAACTGTATTTTCTCGTCCTGTATCTCGGTGGTAAAATAGATCTGTGTATAACTGTATTTAAGCTGTATATTGTACATATTATCAAATTTATGGTGAATAAAACGCTAGTTTATAGAATTTGTTACAAACTACGTAAAACGATAATGAGAAAAGGGGACGGAAAAATTACTGAAAATTAACTATACAATCACAATTTGTCATTTAAATTTTTCTGTAACTCTTGTCTTATTCCGTAAAACCATCATCATCGTCGTGTTATATAAATCGTGTTACCTGTAAATGTATTTTCATTCATGAAGCGTATTATCATGTTTAATCTTTGCCACACCGAAAAAAATCATAGACAAAATAACTTATTCTCTGGAATTTACAAAGTAGCTGTTGTTTTATTGTGTTCTTCGTCAAAATGTAATAAAAAATGTAGTCTCTTTCCATGCGCCTGGTCGTTCAAGAGTTTTTGCGAAAGATTCTGAAACCAAAAAAACGCGTCTTTTTTGGTTGGTTGAAAACGTATTCAATTCATTTTGTATTACTGAAAAACACTTGAAAGTTTCAGGATATCTCAATAAATCAATTTTATTATATTAATATATGTAAGCGTCACAGGTATTTAATATCAAGAAATAAATTAGAATTATGCTTTGATTGTATTTATTCTCAATCTAATGTACATAAACATGTGTATTCGTTGTACAAAAAAAACAGGAAAGCTAATGAAAAAGGTACATAAAAAATATTACACATTTACAAGATTTAAGGTATTTAAAAAAATATTACAGAAGAAAAAACATTTTTAGATAAATACTACTAGTTAAACAGTATGGAAAAAGGTTCTGGACAACTCTCAATTTGACAAATTTTGTCCGTTTCGTTTCTACATTTGCGACCTCTATGATCTCCGTTGTTAAATTTTCAACGAGAGATTTTTTATAACTGAACAATAACCTCATTTTACCACAAATTGATGAAGTATAAATTTTACATTTAAATTCCTATTTGTTTTAATGTTAAATGATGAATAACGAGTTGTGCTAACGATTTACTTTGTATTATTGTATCAACGCTTTAAAACCGGTTTTGTTGTATAATTTCTAATTAGTCATTAAGTTTTCTCTCTGTATCAGAAAAAAATTTACATTTATAAACTTGACAATTTACTATTGTGACCATAATCCTCCTTTTTTACATGATGGATGGATGGAAATTGCATTTACTTTCACATGTGCATATTACAGCTACTGAATATTAATAGTAATAGTGTATTTGAAAATGCTTTATGTTTAGTTAGGGAAAATATTGTATTATTAGTTTGTTGTGCGTACTTTAAAAAATATGATTGTTTATGGAACAAAAAAGAAACACGTATTTAAAAATAGATTATAACCTAGATAGAAATGTATATGACATGTCATCTAAATTAAGATATTATAATGAAAATATCCACACAAAAAATAATGTCAGTATGGAATACGTAAAACTTTGTTGGTTATTTGAATCTGAAATAATAGGTCATTTAAAAATAATAAAAAACAATCAATCTGACCAAGAAATTAAACCGTTCTTTTGTGTATATTTATTGGGCAGAACTGAAAGTTATTTTATTATATTATCTGGCATAGTTTATTAACATAATTTTGTATATGAAATTGCAAATGAATGATCATTTTTCTCCGCGTAAAGTAAATGAATTTAGTAACCTAATCATCATTTTGTCCTTCGAATGCTTCGGCTTCGTCGAATAAAATTTCCTCTTCCTCATCTTCCTCGTACAACTCTTCTTCTTCCTCCTCCTCGTCTAGTCGAAATTCATAATTGGCAAACTGGTCAGAATGTGAAACAACATTGTCTAAATAGCAAGCAACTCTTGATTGCCATTCCGGCATAAAACAGGAGTCTGGAAGATGGTCCGCTATCAGTATTCCATTTATAATGCAGCCCACGCTTCTGATAAGTTGGGAATACTGTATAGAAATCAAATTGATCCCGGAAAGCGCAGTTTCAAATGTATCTTCACAGTAAGCATCCAGCGTTCTCATTTCTTCGAGGAACAAGCATTTCAGGTTTCTCAAATGGAGAATATCCTTAACAGTTTCTGTCGACATTCCAAAGCTTCTTCCATTCCAACTTCCCAAAAATTGCAAGTCCAGCACTTCCAACTTTTTCAATCGTTGAGGAATACTCTGTATCTGGGCAGCCTCAACAGTTTGGTCAAGAATATGAAGATGTGTAATATTAAGTGGTAACGTGTCCAGGTTTGTCAAGCGTTGGTCAACACGGACTGTTTGAAAATGACACCTGTAAGTCGGTTGACCTAGTGTGGATGAGCTATACTGGGAAATCCATAGGCGTTTCAGATTAATACATGCCGAAAAAGCGCTCAAATCGATTACAGGTGCCAGGTTCTTTTCAATTGTAACTGATTGCAAGCTACTTTTGTTGTGCGCAATTATCCCAGCGTAGAATTCCCAATCAGAAAGTTTAAAGCATACGAGTTCTTTCAGACTTCGCTGCATACTTAAAATTGAGGCAAAGGGTCTACTGATTCTCCAATCACAGTCATGACAGAATTTTGTCAACTTGATTTCCTTTAGTACATTATCAGGAATCTTTCAACGAAAAATGCAATTAATTAGAAAAATGCTCCATCGTAAACATCACATATCAATAAATTACATGAAAACCTTAAAAGGAAATGGAGGGCATCCACATGTCCGTAAACAATTTCCGTTCAATATAACCGAAACATATTTCAATGACTTCCGGTGTTCCATTATGAATTTCAGCACTTTTTCTGCAACTTCGTACATGAGGTTGTGAGTGATAATGGCTTCTTCGCAAATATAAAATGATGCCAGTCTTGGAATATGGAATAAATTTGGTTTCATAAACTCAAATGCATTTGCCCAAGTCCAGGAATGAACTCTAAAAATGTTGCTGGATGGAGAATCTGTTTCTTGAATTTTCAAATCGATTGCCTTCAATGAGGGCAGTTCAATTGGAATCCTTTTTACTGGAAACGATTTATTCAATTCATCCTCAATCGATGACATTTGTAGGGCATGTGTGAATCCCACAAAGCGTAAATTTTTACATCTTTCCAATACTCGAATCATTGCTTTAGCTGGAAATTTTCCGTCCACAACAATCCTGGTAAGCAGATTACAATTGTCTTCAGCTGTAAAATAGTTAATTGACTGGATGCATTCCACGTTAGTAATTACAAGAGAGTATGCTGGAGGTAGCTTTCCACATCGATTCCATCTCCATTTCAAATCATTTAAATGAACTTCAACCCCGACCATATCAACTTGAAATTGCATTAGTTTCGAAACTAACCGCAGTCGTTGGCGATCAGTGGAATTGCAAAAGGTAAGCATTTTGTGATGTACCTGTATTAAAAAAATTATAACTTCGTTCGTTTAACTTTAAGTATTCTGTATTCTTATTATAAGACTAGACTTATTGTAGGCGTACTTCAAATGGTAGATCCATAAGTTGTAAAGCATAACTATCACGAAATTCTTCAAAAGGGTACACTTTGAGTTCATCAACAATTCTCTTAAAAATTTGTGATGCATTTCCCAGTGACCTCAAGTCAATTTCTTCAAGATAGTTGAGTATTCTCTTCAAATCCTAAAAAATCGATATTTGTATTAAAATCGTACGAGCTCATTACGCCCATAATTTTTTGTATTTTTTACTATTTGTAATCATATTACTTGAACAGGTAAATCGAAAATATGCATCAACTTCTTGATAGTTGATTCCTATGAAAAAAGTGAGTTTTTAACACATCAATAAATTCTAAAAGACATTCTTTAAGCATACAAATATGAAGTAATTAATTATGAAGGAAATTTTTATAGTAATTTTGCTATATATTTTTGATTTTTCATATACGACACCTGAGGCAAGTAGAAGTTATCGAAGCCACAAGACGCGAGGGAAGTTGAGCTACCCCATCTGCAGTAGTTTCTATCCCTATCGTCATAAAGATCCATAATAGTTTTTAAGCCAACACATACGAGGCGCAGCGTATCTCTCGCTGTCGCATCCAAGTAATGATTTAGGGGTATGTATGGCATTATCTAGTGTTGAATTACAATATAAAAACGCTTTCAAACTTTTCAATTCAAACAGTCTATATTTTTTTGCCGAATCGTAATAATGTAATTTGCGAGTTGCTCACATTAATGAACCTTTCAAATGGCGACGTTCGGACTCCATCGTACATTTGATATACTTCCGATCTAAATTTACAACAGGTTTTGCTCAGAGCTCTAAGACTTTGCCAATCTAGATGCTTCCAAATTTGAACACGGACCTAACATCGTAATAATTAAAATAATTGCAAATAAAAATTATATATACAACAATGAGTGTAATGATGACTGATCTAACAAGGCAAGAACATAAAAAATGTGAATTTTGATTTTAAAAGGGCTTAATGAATGAAGCCCGAACAAATTCTAAATTAGCCATTTGCTTGACAAGGAAGCAACGTTTTGTAGAGAACTGATAAAATACTAACTCGTTTGGGTAGTTCATTTAGTCCAATCGTTCTTGGAAGATCATATATTGGTGTATGAGAGTCAGAGTCCTCGAAATGGCATTGTTCTGGAAGAGATTCCAAACAACTAACAGCTTTGAGGATTGTAGTTTCATCTCCCTCGACGTGATTATCATGACTTGGTATCTAGAGATTTTTCATTGTGGCAAATGTCATCATACGAAGTTGATTTATGAAGAATATGGAAGAATTATAATAATAGCAATGGATGTAAATACCCGAGGATCATCTCCTGATGCCATGATTAATGCTCCGATTAACTTTTAAGAACCTGATTTTGTATAACGCTTACTTAGATAAGTAGTCTATAAAATATCGGTAACATTATACACGAACCGAACCCGAACTGAAAATTCATGACAAACTTTTTTTTTTAAAGAAGTTACATCTTTGAATAAAATCCTCCTTAGCGCAAAGATCACGTAGGTAATTTTACATATAATGTTAAACCCAATACGAGTGCATGACTAGTACCACTATACCAGAAAATAAATTAGACAAAACCATTCATTTCAACTTTACAATAACAGCAATTAATTTTTATTAACGACTGAGCGAAATATGATTCATTGGTTTTATTTACAGATTTGAATGTTCAAAAATAAAAAAGTTTCATCATTTTATAAATATGGATGTATGATGTTTTACGAGAAATTACGACAAGAGATTAAATTAACTGCGATTTTAGTATATTCACGAATAGGACAATTGCATGAAATTGGCCAAAGTAGATCGACTATAGACTACCTAATCCCTAAAATTACGAGAGTACGTGATTTACAAAAAGCGCAAACACTCAAACAATCCATGTTCGTATAACTTCATATAATGCTATCACGTTCATTACTACATTTAAATCAAAAGCATGCACTTTTCAATACAATATTTCGACAAACGACACAGTAAAATTATCTGGAAGTTCGCTTCCTTAAATGATTGAAAATATTTTTCAACTTATAAATATACATCATTTTGGAGACCATTACATCTTACAAACTATTAGAAACACCAAGGAACTTCTAAAGATACGGAAGAATAAACAGTGCTATTTTCAAGTGCTTTTGTAAACTCCATTTAAATACATGGGTTCGGTTACATAACAAACTTCGTTAGTAACCTGCTCCCATTTAAGAAGCATTGAATTTTGTCGATAGAAACAATTTCGGCTAACCAAAATTAGCATATTACTTTTTTACTTTACGTAGACTTTTCTCTCTCCAGTTAGTCTGATTTAACCTCCTTGAGCGTGTCGTCTACCCATTTCTCCCAACACGAAAAAGTACAAAAGTTCTAACCCATATACACCCGTCCGCGTTTGCACGGATTTTTATCACCTATCAATCGCATACAGAGAATCTGTCTTGTAGTCATTTCCGTTTCAGCCACCGTTTCTCTCCCATTGCTGTTTGCACAAGCCATACACCCAGACATACTACCGCATCAGCATCAAATACGTAGAAAAATATAAACACCAGATTTTTAAGAATTCCATGCAATCGTACATTCCGTTGCACACGCTAACGTTTAGTTCTGACCTGGAAAACTGGATGGCGGATGTAAAGCATGTGTACTTACTGCAGACTAAAAAAATGTCAAAAATCCAGTGTTCCCCATCTGGCTATGATTACACGATAACGGACAACGTGATGAGACAAGTTTGTCTAAACACGACGAATTCCATCGCATAAATTATCTGCAGGAAGGAAGGTGAGGAAGGAACGTAATAGGATGTTAAAATTAAGCATCAACAAGTTTGTGAGTAAAAATTAAATATTATTGCACGAAAAATTTCTGATAAAAATTAATCGCGTTTAAAAGCATGTAAGAAAAAGTAGTATAACCGACCCCGTCCAACTCTCCCGACTCGGGCACATTAGGAATGTAAAGTAAAAGCCCGGGCAAGCGCTCACGATACCCGCACCCAAAAACTGCGTCAGTGTTGATATAGTATAGTATATAGTTATCGAGCAAACTTTCCCATATGATAATAACATCCGTGTGACGAGGTATGGGAGAACGAGAGAAAGTTTTTAACAACACATGGGGAGAAATGGAGGAGAGTTATGGTGAGGGTATCAACGTAGTATCCGTTGTGTTGGTGTGGTTGCTATCTTATAATATATAAACTTGAGTATTCTCTGTGTGTTATCGTCAAGGTGTTTAGTTAGATGATTATTTATTTTGTGGGGACAATTGTGAGGGGAAAGTTTCATGAAATTTAGTTGCTAGAGTGATTGGTTTGGGGCATCGTGAGAAATATGCGTGGTCACTGTGAGAAATATCTGTTGTGGCGTTGATACAGCACTAGATTTTGAATTGCAAAATAGTTTGTTAAATGCGAAATTGAAATAATTTTTATGTTTAGTTATATCGGATATTGGATAGGTACATTGAATAGTGCAAGTTGATTCAAAAATTCGTAGGAAATTAATTAATTAACCCAGTTATTTCCAATCATCACTACAATTACACAATGGGGCATCGTGAGATTTTGCGTGGTCACATGTATTGAAAATTAGTTGTAAGCATTTAAAATTAACAAAAGTCACTAAAGCATACCAAATAACATAATTGTCCTAAAACTCAACCTCAAAACACCATTCACGTATACCCCCACATCTCCAACGGCCCCACCTCCCTAGTCCCCTCCAACCAACACAACACACTCACCACTGCATCAACATCACCTCCACAAACCACTATACACCCGTACGTTAAAGAAACCCCAACATAACGACTTTCCCCTTTACTACACACTCTTACCCATCCGCGCTACTCTCCTCACTCTCACCATCTACCTCGTCCACACCACACACGCAACATTCTTTCTCTAAAAAAATCCGTACTCGATTCATCCCATTTCACCTTTCACTCGTCTACTGCAAAGAGAAAGTTACAAAAAAACTCCAGCATCCTCATTTGATTTATTCGCTCATCATTCCCCATTTTCACCATGATCTGTTTGGTGAAGTGGAAGAGAAAAAATTAGTCGCCAACGTGACCAAAAAAAACAACATAACTGACAGCACAATTACTCGTGAACAACCCATCACCACTCATTTGTCATCGTAAAACAATCTTGGCCAGTTCCCCAAACCATGCCAATCACAATCCTACTCCAGTTTCCCCAGTGATCAGTTCTAATAACAATGTGAATTAAAAAGACTAATCGTGTTCCTCCCCACACACGTTCAATTTAAATGCATTGTTGCATACACCCGCATTTTACGAGGTGTGCCTCGTGGTACTTCTTCCACATCTCCCGTTATTATTTTCACACACATTTCTCGTCTGACTCTCTGGTCGTGTAACGCAGTGTCGTGTTTATTTGCTGCAGCATTTTTTTCTGTTGAAGCGGTTGGATGTTGGGATATACGCTGAGAGGTAACATACATTTTGAGATATTTTACAAATTCCGATTGATTCATAAAAATTACATTTCATGAGAACGCCTAACAATCGTATTAAACGATATAGCTTTTATTTCGAGAATGATGGGTTTATTCAAGCGAAAGCGTATACAAGATTACACACAAAATCCCATCTCGAAAAACAACCCAATTCGCAATCAACCTCCCTCTCCCTACTAATCCACCATTTCCCGTAAAACCAAATTTTTGCGGTTTCCCATCTACCCATCTCTCTGAGAAAGTTGCGAAAACTACGCAGACAAGGATCGATCTGTATTTCAGCTATAATTACGTCTATACACGTTTTTTTACTGCTTTATTGATTGACTAAGCCTTTCATTTTTTTCCCCTCTCTCTGAGCTTATGAGCTACACATTAATTTTTAATTATGGGGTAGTCTTGGGGAGAAATGATGAGAAGGGGTTTTTACGGATAATTTTGGTGAGTTTTGTCAGCAGGTTTGTAATAAACGAACGTTTGTAACTGTTGATTGTAAAATTGGGTTTGATATTTCATACACACGTGTCTGCTTACGTTTGAGTTTTAATGATCGTTATAAAAGATGTTGATGTCAGGATATTGAGTTAATTATGCTTAAAATAGTGTAATTATTTTCATTAGTTCAATGGCTAGGGTTTTTTCTGATGACAATAGCACTAATGCTGATTAGTGCAGAGTAGCACAAAATGCGTTCTAGAAAATGATCGATGATACCTACAAAGCTTAGCGTATATTCATCATTGTCGAACTCACTACCTCAATCCTTTCAAGTCATTTAGCAAAAAAAAAACGCTCAGGCAAAACCACGTACGTAGAAACCTGTCTAAAATGATGAAAAAAAGCACAGACATGAGCTCCCACTCAAACAACAGCTGAGACGAACACCTTTTAACGAAAACAGATGTGTGCAATATGGGTTGATTAAGAAGGCGTATAATAAACAAAATTTTGTGGTGTTTAACAGGTGATCTGGTCAATCTCTATAACAACCAACTTATCACGTTAGTGTCAGTGTTTTAACGACAGTGTTGAAAACAGAGTTGGTGAAATTATACAAGTGTTCAAGTGAATTAAAGACAAAATAGGAATGGGAATAACAAGACTTTGAAACACGACTCAACTTAAACCGTTGTTACCATGAAGAAATTCACGTTTAAAGGAGTGCTAGACGGGATAAGGTCAGCTAAAGAACGACCAGAGGATGGTGCTCCAGGAGGTGCTAAAGGAGGACCTGGAGGTGCTGGTGGTCCTGGGAGACCTGAGCCTGGGATCGCTGCTGAGATTCAGGAGAACTTGAAGCCTGAGCATTTTAGGGTGTTGAAGGTAAAAGTGTACTTTTTATCCATGTACTGTAGATATACTAGCTTAGTCTTTTAAAAAATTCCAGACATTCTGCCACGGCTTCCCGTACCAACCCACATCACTCGCTTACGACCCTGTACAGAGACTTCTCGCTATCGGTACCAAATCCGGATGTATTCGAATGTAAGTGTACTTTTTTATCTGTGTCCACGCATAACAGGAATGTGCATATAAAAACCACAGGTGCTTTACTCTACGCTTCTTAATGTATGCGCATAATTGACACTGGAATGTGTCATGTTTCACGTGTGTAGCAGTGACGTGGTGATGCATAAACACAGGTGTGTGTGTTGAGGAATGTGTAACACCGAATTATCACGTTCATCTGAATTAACATGTAACGTAAAAAGGCTGTCCACCACCCGCCAATCAACCTGTCGCCAGACCACGGTTTTTTTATACCTGGTCAGTTGGTGGCAGTGACTGATTGACTGACACACGGGGTTTTTACATTTGCACTGCAATTCTCAGTGTTTCAATAACCAATCAATAAGCATTTGTTGAATAGTAACACTCCACACCAGACTCTTCTCCAGCAATCTCCGATCACCCCAAAAACCCGAAACTGTGTCAGAAGCTCACAAAGCATCTGGCTCCATGATGATCATAACGCTCCAAGTTTATTTCCGTAATGCCCGTTCCTTGTCAGCCTTTCACGTTTCTGTCCTGTTTATTTTTTCTCTCTCGTTGCTTCTCTCTCTCTCGCATAGCAGTACACGGTCGTTTTCATCTGTTCACTGCTGTGTGGAACACGAAACGCGAATTACAATAAAAGCTAGTGTATCGTGAACGAGTGTGGTTTTAATTATACGTACACAAGCTTTTAAAAACAACACAGTATGATGCAATTACAACTGCTGTGGTGTGTGGCTTTCACTTGCAAACACACTTATTGAAAACCTCCACGTAAAAAACTTTTTCCAACTAATTTTGGAGTTCAAACACACTCATAATACAAAATTTCAGAAACAAAAAATAAAATTGCTTTTTAAACTTTTCCCTACGATAATGCAAGTGACACGAGAAATCTGTCACGGAGAGCACAAAAGAAACTGTCTGATGCGCAATTACGCTAGAGTCAAACCCAGATACTCTTTGTTCTTTTCCTCAGTCTACGACCAGGTGTGCTCAACACATTAGCATGATGAAAAGTATAAAAATCCCCGACTGCTATGCTAAATAACAAGTTATATAAAAAAGAACTCTCATCAAAAAACAAAAGAGCCAGGCTTCTCTTACCAGCCAATTTGCTATATGGAGCGGAAGTGTGAGGCAAAAAAAAAGTTACTCCATTTTACGAACAACCGCTGCTCTGAATATCATTAAAAGAAGCGCTAGCAGAAACTACTATAAAAAGTCACAGGTCTCTAGAGAAATCAATTAATTCCGGGGGTTCTTTCTTTTTGCGACATGATTTTCTGACGTTACGATTTCTAACAATAAACGTAATTTTTTAAACCCTTTTGTGTGTGGTTATATTTAATTGCTCAAATTTTTTAAACTCACAAATCACCACGAAACCCTAATACCCATAACCTCAAACACCCTAAAAAACCCAAAATATCACACACGCGTCACCCACCAAAAATCGATTGCAAAAAAATCTGCTACGTTGTCACAAAAGAAAAGTACACAAAAGACCCACACTTTTGCCCAACTTCCTTCCTCACATCATTCCCATCCGCTTTCCCCATCCTCTCTGATCTTCAAGGCTTTACCAAAGGGATTTACTTCCCAACGCATCTGACTTTCTCGCGTAAACCCCAACATTCCTAATCATTAAGAAGGCTCACGCTCACCAAAAAATTTAAATACGCTTGGAAAATAATTCCAACGGATAAAAAAGCACGGATGTTATTACGATCTGTCGCGTATCAGTGTGTATCAGAAAAACCTGTTCAAAAATAACGATGATATACTGTCCCGTTGTCCAACGTTAGAAAAGCCGCTTACGCCAAAAAATAATCCCGAGTTCACGTTAAATCGGATTAACGAGTGGAATGATCACTGGACATCTTAAACCTAGTAGACAAATGACCCGTAAAAGAAAATGATCTTGACCACAAAGACGCTATTCTTCTCAATTTTCCCCTTGACAACAGAACACAGTACGGATAAACTCAACACAAGAAACCACTCGACCTATTTATCAATTCAGCAAAACAGTACTACGTAATATACGTTAAAACCCCAAAATACCCCCCACAAACATTACCCACGAAAAAAAAGTACGAGAAAAAACCACCTGTGGTATACACACCCATTCCAAAAGCCCCAACTTTCCCAAAATCAATAATGCAAAGTACGCTCACACACGACACACATAACATGTTATTAAAAAACCCGACCATCAGACAAAAAACTTTTAGCGACATTTCAAAAAAGCCATGCTGTGAACAGCACGTAATTACAACATCAACGGGTATGTACGCCATACTAGTTGATTAGCACACTTTCCTCTGCAAAAAAAATTGCCAAGTGAAAAAGTGAAAATATTGTAATTTTTTTGGAGAAAGGACGTATCTCATTATACGATGTTCATTTTTTTATCGCTGTTGAGCACACGTCGTCGTCCCGTTGTTCGGAGAAAGAACGCTCATTTATGTTAATAAAACGCGAATTTGGGAGCACGCTTCGTTGAGCTTTTTTTTGAAGCGGTAGGGAAAAAGAAAAGATGATAGAGTTGTAATGTGATGGGGCTTTGTACGTAAATTCATACTGATTGATTCATCATGGGAGTGGGGTGTATAGGGTGTGTTGAAGTAGCGCGAGTGGGATTTTTTGCAATTTGATTTAAAAAGTTATAGTTATAGAAACGATAAGAAATTATAAATTAGCTATTTTAAAATCAGACTGACAAAATAACTAACCCATTAAAAATCCATTTTATAGGGTGTGTGGAAGTAGCGCAAGTAGGATTTTTTGTGATTTTTTAAAAAGTTATAGAAACTATAACAATTCATGAGTTGGCTATTTAATAATCAGACCGACAGAAAAATATTAACCCACTTAAAACAAATTTTATAGAAGTAGCGCGAGATTAAAGGTAGTATTTTTATGTCTTATAAAATTCATAAATAAGTAATAAAAACTAGTCAATAATGCTTTCACTTTTCAATAACCCCAGACCGACAGACAAACCCAACCACCTAAAAAACCCACTTACAATCCACACATTCTTACCTTCCCCCACCACTCCTATATCTCAAGACCTCTCCACCAACATCTTCCAAAAAAATCCATCCCATCAAACATCTAACTTGTCACAAACGTACATCCTCAACCCGATCGATAAATAATAAGCTCATCACAAAAAGCACACACAGTCTCTACAATCCCCACTCGTCCTCATCCACTTGTTAAACATTTCACGATTTTGAAATTTTCATTAGCGAGCGTCGTGATGTCGTTATTACTCAACTAGATCAAAAGGTTCCAAGAGAGATCTCCTTCCGCTCAACTACCAACCAATCATACATTCTCGAAACCCTCGAACCGTGTAAGATTATACGATCAAAATATACTGCAAAAAAATGTTCAATTTTCACCCAATTTCACAGAAAGCAAAATTAAAAGTGCAAAATAAACCTGACTTTCCAGTAAACCTGACACGAAAAACTCAAAACTTTCTCCCAAAAAAAAACTCCTCAAACTCATCAACATCCACATCTCATTAAACCCCTCCCCATTAAAAAACTTAAAACCATACGAAACCCTATCCCCATGCAAATCTCCCTAACGAACCCGCATCAACTCATCAACCATGTCTAAAAACACAATAACCCACGTCATCATAAAAACCCCCTTCACAATAGAAAAAAAACACCACCGTGCGAAAAATAAACACTCGCTGATTGCACTCAACATGACTCTCAACTTTCAAACTTCCAGATTAAAACCCCGAAACTGCTTACAAAACAGAAAATCTGGCAGAAAATCCCACCACTCAAAATTCATCAAAACCCCCTCCTCTCAAAATTCAACAGCATCATCAACATCGACCCCAATCAACTCTATTCTATAATTCCCCAAAAAACGATACAACCCGCATCGCTACAACTCGGCCTCCCTCGGCCCAACAATTCAAAATCAACTTGTTTGCATAAACACTAACCTTCCTGTTGAACATTCCCCCCCTCCAAGAAGTAATTAATTCCCAAAAAAACCCAACCCAATAAACAGCGGAAATTAATTCAACTCAAAACGACAAACCCAAAATACTCAGATTTATTAAACATCATTGTCACATTCCACACAAAACAGAAAATTATATCACTCGCATACCCGTCCCACCACTACCTCACAAGATCACTCTCACAGTCCCGTGAAAACCCCGTTTTTTTTACCCACTGAACCAAACACACATATCAGTTTGGCACTCAATCCAAGAAAACCCGTTGGCATGCTTCATACTCGTTCCGCTCCAACAAGCTTGGAAATCACAAGATGAGAAAACGCTACTATAACTCTTACCAACGTAAAACCGTCAGCAAAAACATGCGTTCAAGCACAAAAACCAACCGTAACACACCAAATACTAACCCAACCATATCTCCCCCATTTGTAAACGTCCACGAACAAAAAAATCAAACAAGCAACGCCATTTCCCTCAAGATTCCACAACAAAAAGATCCAAACACACCACTCACAAGACAAAAAAATCCTGTTTGTATTGTCACTACACTACTCCCAAAAACTTTCTCCGTATAATCACCCTCAAAGTCAGAACATCTCAAATCCCACGGGCACAAAAATCACCGACCTACATCCAAATGCTCATAACACTACGCACTGACATATGCTAAAAGTACCCTGGACAAACTGCACGTTATAAATCATCGTAAAAAATATCCCCTCATTAAACTCCACAGACAAGTTTATCGATCCAAGCCCCATCCTCTTGTTTATTCAAAACCCTATCCTCACTGAAAAAGTTTCTAGATTAAGTGTACACTTGGGACTCGACTCTTTTCTATAGCAACGCTGCTCTCTTCCCCCTCTCGCATCTAATTAACCAACAATTTCATCAAAAAAAATATAGAAAATTGGTTTTAATTTGTTTTCAACACTCCAACAACCAACTTCCGCTAACACTAATGGACAGTCTAGTACGTAAACCCACGTATGCAAATTAAACCGTATTCTCACACAAGCGCTAAAAACACTCGCACAAAATTCACGCCTAAAAGCACCGTGAGAACTTATTACTCACACTCAAAAAACCCCACGTTGAACGTAACTAGTTTACTCTTAATTATTCGCCTACCCAAGATATCCATACCCTCCAGCGTGTAAACAACCAAAAATTCCTCACAAAAAAAACTCCTCACGTACACATTCCTCCACAAACAATCCACAAAGAATCTCAAAAAAAAATCCCCGTTCACAATCCCACAAAACATTCCACCATGGTCAACTTTCTCTCCCAAACTTTCCCTTATACCCGCCAGCATTTCCCTTTTCATAACTCCTAATCTCCCTCTCAAAACTTCCCGTTGTAAATCACCCGACAAAAATGCACATTCCTGTTACCTGACAAATTGGCTCGTAAAAAAGCCCCAAAAAATTATAAAATTTTTGCTGTTCTTTATCCACAGACTGGGCCGCCCAGGAGTAGACTGCCACGTAAGACACGAAACGGACTGCAGTGCCGTCCTCCACATGCAGTTCGTGTACAACGAGGGCGCACTCATCGCATCCACAGCAGACGATATCCTCCACTACTGGACGTTCCGCACCACTAAAAAACCCGAAGTTGTTCAATCGCTCAAGTTTCAACGGGAAAGGTACGGTTCAAATTACACATCACATATTAGTTGCATACACTTTATCCCTAGAGGCTCTCTATAAATCATACAATACGTTACGTGACAAACCTAAAATCCCAAAGAAAAAGAAATTGAAAGACAACCCAAGAAAGGTCGGTAAGATCCCCCCTCCCCACACCAATTAAACCCGAATTACGAAACACAAAAGAAAATAATAACTCCCAAGACCTTTTCACGCTGTTAATCACTCTGAGATTTACTTTCACTTTCCCCTCGACTTTCTCTTCACACGCCTACGCATTTGATCCACCAAGCCACTCTCTCAAAAACCCTTTCCCCACTATCCACTCTACTCTCAAAGATAAAACGTGCGAGATAAAAGCACACTTGACTCCCATTCATGGGGTTTTATGCGAATCCCTCATTGTTCGTATGAAAAGAAAACCCAAAACACTCGAAAAATAATCCCAAACAAAAATTGACAGCATGACACACAAGCACATAATATCATCTCATATCATCTTAAACCTTATATTTATACACAGGATCACCTGTCTCACCCTCCCATTCCAGAGCAAATGGATCTACGTCGGAACAGAACGCGGCAACGTCCACGTCGTCAACATCGAGACTTTCCAACTATCCGGCTACATTATCAACTGGAACAAAGCCATCGAGCTGTAAGTAAAAAAATTCTCACAATTTTCCCCTCAAAAACTCTCTCTCCGTTGTCTCTCGCTCGCATTAAATTGAGACGTTTACTAGCGCACTAAACGTCCCCAGATTGATACACGATATTGTAAAACGTTTACGAGCTACAATAACAGTAAAGTAGAAAAGCCCAGAGTCCATGTCTTTATTACTCTTACTCTCCACGTAACGTAGCAACGTGGGATGTAACGTGACAGTTTTAAACTGAAATCGATACGTTACATCTTGTTACGAAAAACGAATCAGTCATCAAGGTGCATAATCCAGGTGCATTTAACATGTTAATCCAGTCTCTACACAAAGCCACACCAAAAATACCTCTACCCATCTGGCACACTTTACTCTTTACTCATCACCAAAGAAACGACACGATTTTAATACACCTTCTCTAACATATCCCACCACCAACCACTCTCCCAACAACCCAACTCCCCATTAAAATTCCATGAAAAAAAGCCCCACCAGCCACGTCCCTCTCCCCACCACTTAAACTTTTCCTTTTTTACGATTTCAACCCAAAAACCATCCAAAAAAACCCCATTCCCCCATTATCCCCCATCATCAATTTCATCATTTTAAGTGGCTATAACCATTCAAACATTTTCCCATCATCGATCCCAGACTCAATCATTCGACATACCCATCACACGACATTCCCATCCACTCTCCTCAATTCTCCTAAAAGCTTCCCCGATACAAACCCTCCCAAGGGACCCCGCTTACAAGCCTCGCAGGCATACCTGTAGAATCGTAACGTAATAGAGCGGAAGAACCATACTCGATTACGTTTAAAAGTTTCCCCGAGATTTCCCATCCTTTTATGATTGTCAACTGACGAGGAAAAAACCATATGCCCACGTTATCAACTTTACATTCAAGTAGTTCCTACCCCTTTTGTTATCATATCCGCGTATAATCGTGTAAAACTCACCATTATACACCCGTTACTCAGAATTAAGAACAATTTCTCCGGAGAACATGCCCATGATATACTAGACGTTCCGTTATCCGTAACATTGAGATGGAGCACGGTGTGTGGAACATCATTGGGGAAACGTGATATGAATATTTTTCCTCATCAGCAGCGAACTAGCTTGAGTAGCTCCGTTTTTTTGGCAAGTTGGTGTGGCTTTACGGTGTCTTGTGAGTGGGTTTACAGTGTAGTCGAGAAAGAGAAAGTTTGTTCGTTCGTGGGTGAATGTTTGGGTTAGTTTTAGTATGAAATTTGGGAAACTTTTATTTGGGTTGTTTAATTGGGGTTCATGTTACGAGTATTTTAAAAATCAACATGAAATATTCAGCATGACGTAGTATTTTATATCCGTCTTTAAATGTAATCGGATTCGGTTGTAAAATTCGCATACACTGATTTGGGTATGGGTTTACACGAGTTTGTGTTGGTGTTACAAGAAACGCCATTTACGTCTCAAGAACCCATCCAGTCGAATGCACACTCCCCCAAACAATTGCACATGAATAATGCATGCGAGAGACAACAGCTTGTCGTACAATAAACAAATGTTTTGTAGATCCCGTAAGACACACCCTGGCTCTGTCATCTATCTTGGAGACAACCCGACGGACTCTACAAAGGTAACTTGTTGATGCGAGTTTTTAAATGCGTGGTTAATCAAGTGATGCGATAATGTAATTAAAATTTGCTACAGCTCCTGATAGCATTCGACTCGGGTCAACTAGTCCTGTGGGACTTGAGGATGAGAGCATCAGAAATGCGCTACCAAGCCTCAGAACCACTCCGTTCCGTCTCTTGGCACTCGGATGGGAAACAGTTCATGTGCAGCCATTCAGACGGATCGCTTACCACTTGGAATACGAGGGTACCCATCAAACCTGTCGGTCATACGTATCCGCACGGTAAGGATCATGACAAAACACACGTGTGTATCTCCAGGTCATTTTGCTCAGGTCAATTCATATTTGCAGCTCGAAGCACTAAAGACGGTAAACCGGAACCATGCAAATCCATCCAGAAAGTGGAGTGGAAATCATCGAGAACCGGGTATAAATATTATGCAAAACTAGTACTGTTGCATGTACTTATCAGATCGATAGAGTGGTGCAGTGCTGCTGAGATGTGGAAAAGTTGGCTGCGAGCCAAAGTGAAAGTAGGGTGATTGCGATCGTTTGTGATAACAGAGTTTGGTTTTCACAGGGAAAATTTTGTGATATTTACTGGGGGACTGACGGCAGACCGGGCCGGGAAAACTCCATCCCTGACTGTGATTCACGGAAAGACCACTACCGTGCTTGAGATGGAACACAATGTACTCGACTTTATACCCGTTTGTGAGAGTCAGTGGGAGTCAGGTGTGTGTTGCTATGGTGATGATGTTAACTAAATGAATATTGTTATTAAACGACTGTGTATGTTGCAGAGGTACAAGACCCATACGCGATCGTGGTGCTACTCCAGCAAGACCTAGTAGTAATTGATCTGCTGACGCCAGGCTACCCCTGCTTCGAGAACCCGTACCCGATGGATGTTCACGAGTCACCAGTGACGTGCTGCACGTACATTGCAGACTGTCCTGGCGACTTGATCCCTGCGCTATACTCTGTTGGCTCCAAGGCCATCAAGAAAACAGGATTCAGTGATAAAGACTGGCCCGTCGACGGTGGTCAGTGGGGGTCTACCTGTTGTTCTTACGCTGAGATTATTATCACGGGGTAAGATATTGGCAATTGATAGAGTAACTTATAATAACACATAACCATACCCACTTATGTAACCATAGTCACGCGGACGGGAGCGTAAAGTTCTGGGACGCCTCCTCAACCAGCCTCCAGGTCCTGTACAAACTGAAAACGTCAAAACCGTTCGAGAGGCCAAAGAACCGTCGTTCAACAGAGTCGTCAGCGTGCGACGACGACCCGTTCGCAGTTCAGTACCTGGGCCTATGCCCCGAGTCGAGATTACTAGCAGTCGCAGGAGCCTCATGCCAAGTACTAGTGTTTAAATTCCGCAAACAAGAGAACGTCTCAGAAACGAGCGTGCTCGAGATTCCGATAATATGGGAGGTGGAGGACGTGGCAGACTACTTTACAGGAACGGGGGGTTTTGACTTTGCCAAGCCAGCGGGGGAGGGCAAGTCGAACCTCGAGTACTTTGTTCCGATCCGGGTGAAAACAGGGCCGCAGAAGAAGCCTCCTGGTTACCAAGCTGAGATTGTTTGTTTGACTCCTTGGGTGAATGGGGAGCCTCCTGGTGGGATCACTGCGTTGGCCATCAACTCGTCTTATGGACTGTTAGTTATAATTGTAATACAATTAGGTTAACTAGTATCTACACACCCTTGTTATTGACAGGTTATCATACGGAAACGAGTCAGGACTTGTGATAGTAGACATTGTCCAACGAACATGTCTACTAAACATGGGAACACCCGACCTCTACGGCACAGCAGACCCGTACCAACGAGCTCCAAAATCCCCGAAACGACCCGACATCTACGAAGAGCGCTCTCCGACTGACCAGGTTCGCTATAAACTCGTTATACCGCTTGCATCTTGTTTTTTTTTACTTTTTCTCTTAGTTCCGGTTTGTTTTGTTAAGTAGTGTACACATATTATTTAAAAAACACCCCAAAAACTCATGTAAGTGATAATGATGTAATATCCCGGCTATTGGCTCCACGAGAAAACGTAAAAGTTAGGGTAGCGTTGTGTGTGCGTAACAAGGTTGTCGTACTAGGTTTCAGACTTAGTTAGCAACCAGAGCGTGGAGCTGGACACCCCCCATAACACCCCAAAGAGCCCGTACGTCGAGCATAAGAGTGAGGGGGAGGACGACGATGAAGCCTTCCCGAGCATCTCTGCGAGTACTGGTAAGCTATCAGATCATCCGGTTGACGAGCCCAAGTCAGTATCACCAGTGGAAGGTGACAAGCCCAAGCAAAAGCACACGTGGAGCCAGGTCAAAGTGCTCATTAAGCAGATGCGTGAGAAGAAGAAGCGCGAGTTGGCAGAGCCCCCAAGCGAGAAAAAGATACGCCAGACGTTGAGTTACCCCGCGAGCCCTGGTGGGGCTGCCCCAGTACCTGAACCCCAACCTTCCTCAGCACAGTCGCTATGCTCGAACCTGAACGCAACCGTGTCGGACACTGACGTGCAAGACTCGCTTTCTCTAGCACAGTCAACCACACCAATAGACAACCCATCATCCCCGTTCTCTTCGACAAACAACTCGGAACCTTCCAGCGCATCATCTAGCCCCCCACTGAGCCGCCCCACAAACCTGTCGCTAAACCTAGACGGGTCAGCCACAGTAGCCCCACCAACCCGCCCCACACGCACAAAGTCAAAAAAGAAATCGTCGCTACTGACGTCGTTTAATAAAGAGAAGAAAGCGAGATGCGTGGACCTGAGGTCAACGGCAGTAGCTCCCGGGCGAAGTTTCAGCAATATGATGAAAAAATTCCGTAAGAACGCCACCTTACTTGATTCGTGAAAAACACAAACACACACACTCGGCTTTCTATATATCTCTGCGTGGCCTATATCGTCTCTATCTGTATATCTTTCTCTTTTACGAACGCTGCTATGTGTATACTTGACTGACGCCGCGACTCACTAATTGTATATTTTTTTAACAACTAGACGAGATAACAAGTTTTGAAAGTAGATTTGATTTTTACACCACTAGGATGCTGGTATGTAGAATGGGGTAAATAATAACAAATTTTTTACAATAGTGGAGCCAATGCCGTATAACACCTTTTCAGTTAACTTTTTTGTTTAGGTCGTGGATCGCGTGTGTTTGTTTGTTGTGTTTTTTGGTGTTCCTTTCGTTGGCTCTTTTTCTTTATGATTTTGTCTCTCGCGAGCTCTTTCTCATTGATTGTCTAATAACGTAGTTGTGGGAAAAACTTGTGGTGTATATGAAAACTAGATGGATGGAGTATGCTTATCCCCTACAAGTGGTGCGAGACAGTCCATGTCTGGGGCAAGTGTCGTTGGGGGTGGTAGTGACAAATCGCCAAGGAAAAGTGCGACAGGCGCAGCTGCTAGTAGTGCGGCGGAAACAGTGAGACGAAGCAAGTCTCAAGGTAGTCGAAGGGGGGAGAGAACTTTGTCCAAATGTTACAGCATGGCAATTGGGGCAGGGCAGGGGAGCCCAGAACAACTCAACTCACCTCCTTTTCACTCCTCCTCCACAAGTAACATTCCCTCCACACCCCTCCACTGTCCTGTTTCACCAAACCCAAACTCCCCAGCCGTCTCCTCATCCACTCACCACATCCCCTCTAACAAATCCAACATCCTTCTTCTTTCTAGGCAATACTGCAGCTTTGGTAGTAATGTCACTTCCAACTACAACCAACCACCTTCTTCAGGTGTGTGTGATCGATCGATCGATCAAATATCGAAAAACCGACAAAGCGTTTTAAAAAACAAGCGTGTGAGACGCACGCACAAACACGTGCGTGGAGTAAAAAAACGTGGCGTTTATTCTTATAGCTTCACTTCCATTTTTTATATCCTTTTATCTCACTTTCGGCCTACAAACGCGTTAATTTTTTTAAACGAATGAATTTATACCTTTTTAGTGCATTTTTGAGAATCTTTTACCCTTTGAACCAGTCTTTGACACTTGGGTAGCAGCAATCATATGGGCCTTTAATTTTGTTCTCTCTCAGTAGTTGTCATGATGATCAAGAAAAAAACAGTGAATGCTGCTGTGTGTTAACGCATTTTTTTATTTTTGAAAATATCAAAAAAAACGCATTGTCTTTAAACATGTCACTACTTACTCATGTTTTTTCAAACTGCCATGTTTAATTTAATTTTTACCCCTTTTATCCACAATTTACAACGTAACGAAAAAAAAACTTCGTACGCATAGCTGCCGTCGCAATTCTCTCTGTAGTTTGAAAAAAATTAAAAAGAAAAACTTGTTAAACCACCACCACCACCCACACCACCACGCAAAAAAACTACACTTTACGTGTGTACACCCCCTTCTCGTTTTTATCCGTCTTGTCGTGTTTTATACTCGTTAGTTTAAATGTTTTCTCTCTATACCCCCAAAAAAACACTGAAAAAAACGCTGTGTTTTCTAGCCCCCTCTCTCTCGTTGTCTCTTGTTGTAGTAAACAATAAAGCGATGAAAAGAAAATTTAAATGTTATAACCGTGTTTGGTACTTTACACCCGGAGAAAGTACAAGAGTACCGGGATAAAGTTTATACTTGTTGTGTTGTTTATTACGCATGTGTGGAAGGACGTGACATCAACTACCCTCTCTATCGTTCAGATAAACAATCAAAAACAAATCTTTTCGCTTAATTTTGTCTCTTCTAACTTTATCGTTTACTAACTCACTAAACGTTTTACTCTCATTTTTCTTCTTCTCTGTGTGTTCAATGTTGTGACCGTGTCGTTTTTTAAATATCGTTCGTTTTTTCTTACAACTTACCTCACTAAAACTAACTGTTTACGCACATTTTACGCATGTGTTAGCACACAACCGCTTTTAGTTATTAAAAAAAACCCAAAACCCCAGAGAAAAAAAAGCTGTAGTATTGAATATTTTTGGGTAAATAATTTTTCACGCACAATCGCACTAGAAAGCATTTGTACAGTACACCGCTTTATACACAAAAAATAAGCCTGCTAAGAAAATATATAAATCTCTGCCTCAAAGCCAAATACTTGTACTTTTAAGCTTTTTTCCTTGTTACATAAAAAACGGTCTTTTTTCTCTCGAACGAGAAACAGATTTTTCTTGGCATGCGTGCATTTAAATATCGTGGCTATAAATGTGATGATGTCATGTACGAGGATTCGTGCTAATTGGGATTTTGTTTGTTTCGTTTGTCTGTTCGTTGGAGCAGACAAACTAGACAGTAACTTTTCGCGATCACGGTCATCCAGCATGTCCAGTCTGGACAATATCACGTCGGAAGCTATTCAGTGCCTCACCTTTGTCGACTCCTTCTCCAAGAAGGGGGGTGAGTGTAAGTGGGTTACACTTATTGGCATGCTAATTGATAACTATACAATTGTTACAATACCTATCACTTGTCCCCTTTAGACCCAATATACCCAACCCTGTGGGTAGGCACAAGCCTCGGTTCAATAATCAGCATCGCCGTAAACCTCCCAATGGGCAGCAAAGAAGCAAGAAAAACGGAAACCGTCTCTGTGAACCCCTCAGGAACGATTTTCAGGCTAAAAGGCGCGATACTCTGCATGTCGTTTCTCGACTGCAACGGTAATCTCATGCCCAGCACTTACGAAGCTTGGAGGGACGAAGTCAAGGACCGATCAAGTGAGTGTTCTTCCAAGTTATCGCACTTATCATTACAGTATAAAACCCCTCCCCCTAACACAGGTACCCAACCAGAGCTCTCATCAACAAGCAGACAATCCCCAACCCAAGACTCGAGCGGAGCAGACAGACAATTCCTGGTGCTCGTCTCAGAGAAGCAGTCCCGAGTGCTGTCGCTCCCCTCCCACACCTGCTTGTACAAACAGCAGCTCTGCGAAACGTCTTTTGTGATCAAAGCCGAGGTTACAAACGTCAAAGGTAATGGAAAATCATACTCATTCATGACTCATGTGACAAACACATTTAACCCCAAATTTCCCCCCACAGACTCCCCCTGCCTGGTATGCTACATCTCAAACGGCCACCTAATGATCATGTCAATCCCATCACTCCGCCAGCTAATAGACGTCGACTTCGTCCCTCTAGCCGATCTCAGGTGAGTACCCCCGTTAAACACAAAATCTACCACAGGCCAGCGCATTAAAAACTCAATACTCTCCCACACGACAAAGTTTTTTCTCAGCAGTTGAAAACAACCACAAACAAAAAACAAACTCAAAAATCTCTCGTTCAAAAATACCCCAAGTTTTCACTTAATCACATTTCTGTAAAGTTTCACGTAAATCTACCATGTTAATTGTTGTGTGCAGTCTATCTAGAAACAACGGAATTTTACTTTTTACCTATTTTTTCTATCTGTTTTATTCATACCTCAGCACTTGTTATAAAACTTTGCAAAAAAAATTCCAAAAGAAAATTTCACGTAACTATTTTTTTAACTGCTCGTCGCCCGCCGCCGCTCTATTCTCTTGCTGGAACTTATTAACCGTGTTTGTTACCGCATTCTTCCCCTACTTGCTCTTGCGTACTTTCCCCACAATTTTGTAGAGAGAAACTTTCCAAACAATTTTTTCAAAACTTTTACCTTGTTCCTAGTTCAACACTAATTGTTAAACTAACCAACCCCCGTTCCATCAAACTAACCGTAACCCCGCTTCACAAACCTCTGAAAACCCTGTTTTTCGTTACAATCTACCTCTCTCGCCTTGTTACAATTACTCGCTTTTTCTCTATCTATCTATCTATGTGTGTGTCAGTTTTCACCAGACGAGGAAATCGGGGATAGTGGATCCCATGTTGAGCATTTGGGGACAGCAAATGATTGTGAACGAGGACACAAACTCGTAAGTTTAATTACAAAACAACAGAGCAGAGCATGTATATCGCCCTGCTTTCTAATTTTTCTCTTAATCTCGTTTTTTCTTAATACAAATAACGCCCTTGTTCGTTCGTAACACTAATTCCAACGGTTTTTTACATCACGTTATTTAATTAGACTTAGTTGTAAATTTCCCCCCGTAACCTGTAGCGTTGCTAATTTTACCACAACATTTTATACTCACCACAGAATACTCTATAAAAATACGAACGACATATCCACTACTTTTCAGACACGTCCACTCGTTTCTAAACCTTGTTAAAACACTTGTTTCTTGTACTATCCAGTCAAAACACTTGTCTGTGTTGTCAAAAAGTCTTGTCTTATTCCTTTAAAACCTCCTGTGCACCGAAACACACAGAGAGAATATTTATATTATAACTGACGTGTGTGGAAACACAATTATACTAAACCATTAATAAGTTATCTCGTGAGTCGGGTTTTCTCTTTTTAACTTATCTAAATATCGTGACTGTGTGTTGTGTCGTTTCTTGATATGATATGGTAAATTGAGCAGTTTTAATTGTGGTGACCTGGTTTTTCGGACAAATTTTTTAGGATTGCGAAAACGTTTTGTATCAGTAATCTTGGGCATGGGATGTACTTGAGCTCGCCGAGTGAGATGCAAAAGTTTGCCATTTCTGTGGACTTTTCGTGAGTTGGAAATTATTGTATGGATACACGTTGCGTTGGATACGGTTTAATTTGTGATTTATTTCTAGGCAAATCATGGAGGATCTACTCGGCCAGATGTGGATCGAGAGGGAGATGCCAGAGAAACCGAAGGAGAGTTTCCTCACTGGGTTGTTTGGGGGAGGAGTTAGGAACGTTGACAGGGAGGAGCTATGTGAGTACTTGCAATACATTACTAACTTCTATGTTTATCTATGACTAATTCTCAACCTCTTCACTAGTCGGCGAGACCGCCTCAGGAAAATCCTCCCGAACAGTAGCAAAGCTGATCCCCGGCCCCGCCGCCCCACCCGAAATGGTAAAGGCCCAAGCCCAAGCAAACACGGTGGCAGGAGAGGTAGCAAAGACCCGAAACATGTTGGTAGAGCGAGGCCAAAAGCTAGGTCAAGTAGAGGACAAGACAGAAAAGATGATGAACGAAGCGGAAAACTTTTCCTCCGCCGCCCACCAACTCATGCTCAAGTACAAGGACAAAAAATGGTATCAGCTCTGAGCTACTCTCTCCAACCGAACCCAAAGGTCCACGTGTCTAAACCGTATTACACTACAACCGTTACGAACCATTCCACTCGTACCGGTGTAAAAAACTCATCGACGAGACCACCAGCGCGTTTTCCTACACACCCCCAACCATCACTAGTTTAAGTAAACATTAAGGTGGCTGGATCACACGAAAATATCACACGACTTAAGGGCTTTTTACACACACTCTCTCAAGACAAGAACACACGAGCATTTTACCAACCTTTTTCCGTTTTAACATCTCAAGCTCAATCTACCTGAATTGTTCTGGAAAAAAACCCAAATGCAAAATGAAAAAAAAACTTGCACACGCAAGCATTTACATTATAACCGTAGTATTGATTAGATACTTGTGTTTAGCTATACGCGTTTTAGATTTACAAACTGGTGCTGCTAGAAGAAAAAAAATCACAGACATATGATGCAACAACAACAATCATTGAATTACCTTATAATTATAATTAAGTTACAAACTACCGCACAAAAAAAACATGCAACTGATACTAAAAATTTCGGGCCTCTCGGTTATCTATTCATTTAAATTAAAACCCAAAAAAAACTCGTGACCAGTAAAGATCGGCCCACAGTACTTTATACACTTAATTTCCATAACAACCCACCCCCACTTTTAAGTTCCTCTCAGAGACAAAAAAATGACAATGTGATAATTACGTAATCTAATAAGTTTAAAAAAAAGAATTGACAAGATTGTTTCCGAGTGTTCCATAAATAAACATAACTTTCAAGCTACATTGCGCTTCAGTTTCCTCATCTCTACAAGTTAGTTTACAAGACAATTTTATTACGTGAAAAAAGGACCCCCACAACCACGTGTAAAAAAACACAATTTAAGATTAGCGTTTATATAGCGTGCTTCCAAAAAAATACAAGATATCGAGCAAATCATTCGTTTCGTTTGTTTAACTAACAAGTTGATTTGATAATTAAGGGTGTAATGTTATAAACCCCAAAATCCTAACGGGGATATTGTAATTGTAATAGTGTAAAACAATCGTGATCATACATGCGTTTAACAATAAATGTGTACGACTAACAACTACTGGGTTAAACTGTTCTTTTTCTCGTGGAGTTGGTTTAGAGTTTCGAAACCAAACTCTTGCATGTGGTTGAGTTTGATGAGGGTTGCGTATGTCGTGTCGCGGATGGATGACAGGTCTTGTTGCATCTTGTGCCAGGATGATTGGGTGGTGGAGATCTGTGGGGGGAAGTGAGTTTTTGTTTAGGGTGAAATGAAGGAAATTTGCAGAATAACTAATTAACTTACCACTTCGTTGGCTAGTTTAATCCCCTTCCCTCGTTCACTTAGCTTCTTGTCCTCGCACTTGCACTTGTTTGTTCGAACCCCAGTCAGCGCACCAACAATCACGTTTCCAATGGTACTCAAGTCCTCGCTCGATAGACTCCCAAGCACCACACCCTCCATGTCCAACTGCTCCATACCCACCGCTCCTCTAATCTCACGTAAGAGTGACTCCTGCTCGTACACAGGTACACTGTTGAACCCATCCAGGATCCACTTGCATACAGGTTTGATTTTCACGTCGACATCTGTGAGGGTGGTCACAGCTGAAACAAAAACACACAGGCATAATGACAAGAAACTTCGCACACAATATTTCACAAATTCAGAAACCAAACTCACCCAAATCTCCAACACCCCGATCCCCACACTCCTCACCAATCTTCCTCCTCTTCCCCCCACCACCAACCTCATCACCACCCTCCATCACATCAGCCCCCCTCTTAACCGCCCCAACAACTTGATCCTTACCATCGCTCGATTCCATACTACTCCCCACCACCTCCTCCTCCTCACTCGCCTCAACCTTCAAAACCGACAATGTAGCATTCACCGTCGACTCTGGAACAACCTCAGACTGTCTATCTGTCTTACCCTCGGACACACGACCCACCTCCAATTCCTCCGCACCACTTTCACTCACCCCATTAACAACAGGAGAACCAACCTGACCTACCCCATCCGACCCATCAGGAACCAAAACACTCACCGACGCCCCTCTAAACTTATTAACAGCCATCGCCACCGCTTTCTTAATACCCCCTTCAGCCCCACCCGCAGTCACAACCAACGGCGTAGTAGGAACAGGAGTAGAAGGCAACTGCGGACTCCCACCAACAACGCAATCCTATAAATAAACACGATTAGTATCAAACTAACAAAAAACATGATTGAACCTCACCTTAAACCTCTTCCCCCTAACCTCAGCACCCCCACCAGAAAACCCCCCACCCCCAACAACCCACTTACTCCCATCAACCTCCTGAACCCTCTTAAACTCCTGCTCAAACAGCTCCTGCAACTGCTTCGCACTGTGATGGTACTGATGGCTAGCATTGTAGTGCCTGCAGTAATTCCCAATCAACTTTCTCATGTCCGCTGCAAACTCCTCAGGACGACTGTACTTTCTATCCGCCAGCTTTGTCTGGGAACGTAAATAAAATTCTTACAACGTACTCAAGAGGCATGGCATAAAACCCAAATAAGATTTAGCCCCTAAAATGACTCACCTTAATATCAACAAGATAAATAGGATCGCGAAACACAGAATCCTTCCCCCTATCAGGTTTGTACAACGGCCAGACCCACCCCTACAAGCATAAATAAACCCAATAACTTAACTGGTCTAACCAACTCACACGATTGTCCAAAACCCCACCTCACCTTATGCTTCTTCGACAACACATCATTCACAAAATTACTACAAATCTTCAACGAAGCATCCAACCTCGGCCTCCTCTTCCTAGGCTCCTCCTTCCCCCCACCATCCCCACGACTAACCTCAATCAAAGAAGAAGACAGCCCAGGATTCACCCGACTCATAGTAGTGCTCTTAAACCCACCAAGTGGAACAGGCGGTGAGTCTCCTCTCCTAGGCACACTAAACAGCGTAGCCTTTCCAAGTCTCGCGTGATGATGATACGGCGTATTAGGATCTAAAATAAAAGCACAGACACATAAGGCACATGAACTACTACACAAAACTCAAACCACAAACTCACCAACACTCCCCCCACCCCTCACCCCACCACAAACCTCAAACCACTGAGGCACCCCAACCTTCCCAACCGACCCAACCCTCCCCCTCCTACTACCAACACTAACATCCCCAACCCTCTCAATCCTCCTCCCCCTCCCCCTCCCAACATCCCTCAACCCTTCCCCCCCACCCTCCTCCGAATCACTCGGAAACGCATCCTCATGACAAGCCAAAAAACTATCATTAACCTTCCCACTCTTCCGCTTAACATCCTTCCCCCTCCCCCCATCCTCACTATCACTACCCATTATATCAAGCTCCTCAGAAGAAACACTACTCAAAGAACTGTCGTCAGAAAAATCAGGTTTCTCGCAACCAACCATGTTCGCAAGGTACAGCTTCTTTTAGACCAACTCACACGAGTTCTTGGTCAAGTGGCGGAAACGCGCTAAAAGATGATAGTACTCGTACCCGATAATTAGTCATTCAGAGACAAAGCTCATTTTCACATAATTTCCTGTCATCACGGAAATATCCCACCAAAAAAAGGCAACTGACCTCAAAAAAATCTCACGGATAACCTAAAACAAGGTCACATGGTCACAAGTTACAACCTGCAATAACCCAAAAAATAGAGAAGCAGCGCGAATCCATAACCAGGATACTTTTTCTCTTGGCTTGACTCTTCCTTTTTTTCAGACATGTTTACAAAATTAAGCATACAAAATTCACGAAAATTGTAATTCACAAGTTCACCAAGTCAAATTGATTGAAACTAAACAAAAATTCCTCAAACTCAACCACTGTCAACTGAAGCTCCATAAAATTCCCCAATCCGAATAGTAATTCATAAAACTGTGTCCACTGAACTCTAAAACTGTCGCCAATATCATACACATTCAATGCTACACAAAGTAACAAGCAGCAAGAAACAAACGCTTCAAACCAAACTTTCACAGCGACGCGTCGACACGAATACCACCGAACAACCGTTCTCTCTCAAACTGAGAAATCTCTCTCTCAAGCTACCACACAACTTGTCAAAAACTCGAATCCACTCCAATAGATGGTCTCACAAGTAAGCTTACAAAACTCAAACACTTTTCGTTTGCTTGCACTTTCCAAAAATTCAAAACCGTTTCATTTTCTGAATGCACAATTTCTCCATAACATAACAACATATTTCTCGCTAACATTTTCATAATATGCCCACTAAGCACAATACCCAACGATTCTTAATTTAAACCGCGAAAACACAAAATTAAAACG
>JAQFXM010001650.1:0-30202 GCA_034693345.1 Entomobrya multifasciata | reverse complement strand
GTTGCATGCACAGGTGACAATCGAACATGATGTCCATATATGGCGCCATATACACGTCCGCATCCTCTTCGTCACCCTTGTTCAGCCAAGTCTTCTGCAAAATTCATCGAATCTCCAGGAACCGCATCCAATTCAATATCCAAGTCCAATGCAGCTCCATCCAACAGGCCACCTGCTCTAAATCCAACATTGAAAAGATCCATTTCGTCCGCAGCTGCATCATTTTCAGCAACTCGACCCCCTACAAGCAGACCATCAAACTGCATTTCCCCGTCAGGCTGGGCGACGTCGTTTCGCACATTTGCTGCAACTTCGTTTTGATCTTGGAAAATCTCTTATTCCAATTCTCCCTCACCCACATCTGCATCCACAATATCCATTCTGTTTCCCACTACTTGGAAATTCACCGAGCCAGTGTCCCCCACCTCATTTAGTACACCTTGATCAATGTTGACTTCTGCATTCCCCTCCTCCACCTCAGCTGCCTGTATCATCTCTGGTGTTGTGCGTGGAAAAGGCAAGAATTTAACATCTACTTCTTCGTCTTGGTCCATCTCTTCAAATTCATCATCTCCCCCAAAATAATACCCAAGCCCATTTATAATTGCAACGTTCACCAACCCAACCTCACCCATTCGCTCTGGAGCCAGTGCTACTTGAGCAAAATCATCACCAACACCACATCCTTGCACATCTCTTGCACTGTCCCCATCATTTCCTACATCCCCTCCGTCGTGGCCCCCGTCGCCAATACCTTCCATAACCAGTTGCATAGCCCTTGCTCTGCCTCCTTCATTTCCTACATCTCCTCCACCTCCTTTCCCAATTAGTTCCATGGCCCTTGCGGCATCCCCTCCTTCAACTGTAACGTCACCCCCATCACCATCTCCACCTCCAGTCGGTTCCATAGCCCTTGGTGCATCCCCTTCCTCCTAACGAACGAATGAAAGTGGAATAGAGACTTGTTTGTGTAGAGCAGTAAAATACTCGAATAGTGCATCTTGGATTATGTAGACTCAAGACTATGCACTTCTGCACTCAACAAGTGTCGTATGTCGTTTTTATTGCATAGTTTCTTAGAAAGCTTGAAACAACCCTTGCTCAGTAAGAGGGTAAGCACTCTTTGGCAAAGCAGAGGGACGGATACGATCTCACTTGACGTTTGTTGCCTGGTGAAATGCATAACATCTACTTGTTAACTTGCAATATCAAAGCAAGCTATACAGGATGGTCGGGTGGTCTGTCCGTTCGTCTATCCGTCCGTCTATCTGGCCTATCTATTCTTTTGTTAAAAATTCAGTTGACCTGACCCAGTCCCGTAGGGCTTTAAAGGTCACAAATTCAACGTGGCCCCCTATCTAAACAGTTAAATGGATCAAAATGAAAATTGGCAGGATCACATAACTAACAAAGACCAATAATATGTATATTTTTGAGGTCATGACTCTTGAACTAACGTCACCTGGGTAGGTCAGAAATCGGGGCCACAAGTCAATTTCATAACCATATCATGTGACATATCATTCGACAGCTCAGGTTGAGTAGATCACAAATAAGGTTACTGTTCGTGTACCGTAGTTTACTGTAACGAAACGAAACCGAAATTGTACCTTTTGTCATGAAAATTGCTACCCCGCACTTTTACTTCGAATGGCACCAGTTACTTGAATTTTGAATAAAAACAGTTCAAATGTTTCGACTGCACACAATGCAATGCGACAAATTTAAATGCACAGAACTGTCAGACAAAGAGAACGAATGTTGACACGGTGTGTTTGCCAGTTTAGCTGTTAGCTAGCTAGAACCACCTATCTAAAGTTGTTTCCGTCAAGACTTCAGTCAAAAACGTTCTAAACATTTTGTCCGTTGGAGACAACACTTCTTCGTGTATCGACTCTGTGTCTTCTTGGATGATTTCTCGTTGTTCCTCAGTTGCTTCTGCAGGTTGATATTGGTAATTCATTGCCGAAATATGTAACTACTACTAGTTACTACACCACTGTGTGAGTAATAGTACTCACAAAGTGGAGTAGTAACAGTTCTCACTCCAGTAGTCGTCCACCACATCCGAGGCCACTAGGCCAAAATTTTCATGGATTCGTGGCAGCAAACGATGGCAAACGGTCTTGCGAAAGACAGTTTTGATGTGTCTCACTAAATTTGTGAGATATTGATATGAAACTTTTCATGTATGAGGCATTTTGATATATTCCCTTTTTGGCCGTTTAGCACATATGAGACAAATATACTCCTTTCCATCGGGGGTAGATCCGAAGCAGTATCGCCTCCGCTGTCTTAGACAACTGATAGTAATCATGTCAAGATACGGAAGAAACACGAACAATTATTAAAAACACAAAAAATAGCGTAAAAACTACTCACCTTAGCCCATGGCAGAATATCTTTATCATATGTGTAAATTATTTGTTCCCCATTTGTAATTTTTTTAAATGCGGTAAAAACAATTCTGTAATTAGCGTCGTCATCAATCCATCGTACTTTGAATTGCATCATCTTGTGTAGAAGCATTCTAAAAAATATTTCTTATACAAAACTGCTAACATAACATATTTACGTCATTGGAAATGAGATTCTATATATCTGCTGACGACAACCTGTACGATTTTTTGAAACAAAAAATGTTGTTAGAATCAGTTTCACTATCACGGAATCTGCTCTCAGTTTGGACAGCTAATGAATAAAAATTAAAGCGTTTGTTCGCTGAGATTTGCTAATTAGTGATCACAGTAGTCGCTGTCGCTCATTAAGGTCATGCAGTTCACCGTTGTTGACCTTATGTAGAACGCTGGATCCATAATATGAACTTTGTTAGAAGTTCCAACAACAAAGACGTGACGGTTTTGTGAGTACTTATCCAATAAAGTCAGAAAATGGTTGACATTTTTGATCTCGGATTCCTTGTTGCCAACTTTGGTACGAGTCATGCACAAGCTGTCCATTTCATTTCAGTTTAGAACTGGTGAAATAAAAGTAGCTTCCGTAAAAATAGCAGTCAAATTTTTTCCAAACAACAATAGGTAAATACATACTTTTCTAATGCGCAAAGCTTTGTGTGCTATTTTTTGTTAAAATTTCAGCGAATCTCCAAGAATGCTTGAAATCGGGTTGCCTTGTTAATCGAATTGTTAAAATGGTTTATTTATCTGGTCTTCCCAAAACCGCTCACACCTATGTATCATTATAAATTTGCGTTGAACACATCTAAACAGACTGTTTTCACTAATAACGTGCTTTCAGTATGCAATTAATATATAAAAATTTGATCGAATGGAATTAAATTAATATTACCGAACAGTAGGATTACTTTAACTGAGTTCTCCTTTTCAATTAGATTAACCAGCCCAACAGGCAATAGAATCGCCACTATTGTTATCAGCTTATCTTCATCTAAACCCAAAATATCTTCAAGAAAAATCAGGAGGCATCAAAACTCGGTGAATATTAACTTCTTTGTTGCTTGATTGGCTTGCAAGTGGTTACTCTACGCGAAAACCTTGTACATCTTTTAGTAATATAGCAGCACACTTTTCTAAGCGACCGTTGATATTTTTCGCATTTTTCTTCCCGTATTCTTAAATTTAAATATACATTTGGGAAATTTTGATGTAAACTAAAGTTTGCATTTATAACGTAGGCGATAGCGTCAGCAGGTATGGTTTGTCCATGTTTGTCCATCTCTCTGTCTGTCTGCCTGTGAACACGAAAACTCAAGAACGCTTTGGCCAACTTTTCTCAAATTTGGAATCCAAGGCAAGTACCCTATTAATTTTCAGGCCCTGGGATCAAACCAAAAGATTAAAGTGTGGAAGTGTGGAAGGAAGGAAGGAAGTGTCAAAGTTTTCATATTGATTAAAGTGTACATTTGAATACGCTATCAAAAGCCCGCTTTTCACGCGTCATATGTCACTCGTACTCGTCACTCGTCACGTTGACATCGTGGGGTCAGAAAAATGTGTCAAAGTTCAAAGACATATCATTTTAAAGCTATTTTCATGTACATTTACATTGATGATCATTGTAATGCACCAGTTTCAGCTACGTCGTTGTGGTCGCTATTACAGCGGGGTTATTACAACTTGCAAAATAAAATTCATTTACTTAGGTTCCAGTACCTTCAGTACGCATACCTGAACCAACCGAGGGCCTTACAACAGTAAAATATAGGAACTGAACTTGGTCCATCACAAGCAGTAATCTAGGAGTATGCAAAGTTTTATTCAGAATCCAAAGGTTTCATTTTTAGCAGGTAGCAAAATTCTTCAGTCAATAAGAAATACTTACCATTCGTTGCTATCAAAACCAGACATTTTGGTTGTGAGAAAGTAGTTACTGTTTTAAATGTGCACTACTAAAGCGGTGTTATGGAGTTTTAACCTCAATAATTTTTCAGGACGAAATAAAAAATTTTATGGTTTTACATGCAAAAGGGTCAAGTGTGTTTTGTCCAATTAATATGACATCAGACGAAAAGAGTTTCTAAAAATCGCTTTGCAAGTGCTTACCAGAGGTTTCGGAGGGAGGTCAAGCCATTAGATAGGCAGTGATTCAACAAAATATTTTTGAACAAAACGTTCCATTGGATGATGCACTAATTAAAATTGTGTCTAATTTAAACATGCCAGCTCATCCAATACCGCGGTTATATCCCTTTGTGCAGATGTTTCATTGACTATACAAATACTTAATTCCGAAGACGAAATTTTGAAAAGTAAGCGCTCGTGCAACCGAAATCCCTTTATTATATTTCAGGGACGTCTATATTGGCAAAGCAAGATATGGAATTAAAATGCCTTTAGAATTTAGCTTAGCTTTAAGCTTTTAATTGTCGGAAAAATTGATCATTGACCAATTTATGGAAAAGAACTGCCCTGTTTAAAACTACTTTTCTGCCAATGTTGTACAGTGTAGGTGGGTGTAAGCTCAGAAATTCAGTAAACCATGGACACGAAGTAGTCCTTTCATAAGAAAGCAATTTCCTCAAAAAACAAATGAAGTTGTTCCACAGTTGGGTTTTCTATCGATTGAAAATAATCTACTAATAACTTTCTGTTAGATTCTCCGAAAGGTGGATAATTTACAAAGCTCACCTAGTTATAAGTCATACCTTTTGGACTATTTTTCTAGTCAATTAGTTTTGAAAGAAGTTCTTCATCAAATTACTGTGCCGCTTTATGATTTTATAGCCGCAGAATGGAGCGCGTAGAAAAACTTTTTAGCTTCAGGCTTACGGACAAAATATTATTTTGAAAACAATGTTTACCATCATCACTTTCATGGATGGAATATGTACTTTTAGAGTAGTACCCTACTTCTTGCTGGCTGTTTACGTATTTGTTTATTTAAACCAATCAACAACCGTGCGTTTGTTTAGCATCACTTGCCTTCATTCCGTCATAGAAATATTTAAGCTAGCAGTTTTGAATTAGAACAACCCTTCTTGGGGTAGATATCATATGAATACAACATATATTGTTGTATGCATATGATAACTACCCCAGCTACCGGCTAACTCCCTTGCTCCTTTAATTTGCTAACTAGAGAAATGAACATATTAGTAGTTAGTATAGGATAAGCCTTGGTTATCGTTTCCGCAATTTCAGCTGAAAAATTTGTGATCAAATTCCTCTAAGTAACATATTGGGAATGAAAGAAGTATGTACAATTTTTTACATTCTGATTTGGAAGTCACACAGTATTGCTGGGAATTCCTTTGGACAAAGATTGACTCCAAAGTAAGAAGGATTCACTACCATAAAAATAAAGTGTGCCGAAGTCACTAGTAGGCATCCTTTATATAATTACTTAAGCTACATCTGAGAACCAAGCAAATATCTTACTACGTTAAAAATCAGTTACGTTCCTTGCAACCAGTTCTAAAATTAGTTACTTGATAACGTCGGCTCCAGTGGAAAAAATATTGTGCAAAGGCAAAATATTGATGGCAATATTTGCGATACTTTCTGGGGGATCAGTCTTGGTGAATACCATGATTGATTTGATTGATTGATTGATTAGTTTTATAGTAAAGGGCTAAATGGCTATAGGGTAAAGAATTTAACAATGGCTTTGGATGATTTGAGAAGTAACTCAAATACATACTTTTTGACAGGTTTTCTGTACAATGATGTCTTAAAAATTAGGTTCTCCATTTGTACTTGAACGTCTAAAAAATGTATAGTTGTTCGACTATACTCATATGTGAATGTCAAATAATCATGAGTAAAAAGATTAGTTATCCATGCATCTAAATTAGTTATATCAGTTATGTAGTTATCCATCGTCGACGAAACGAACTTGAAATATTATGTGTTCATTTTCTAAAATATTTTTAAGTTCGTGGAATGCAGTAATATTGGCTATCGTTACTGAAGCTGAATTTCCCATCTGAATTCCTGCATTCTGAAAAAAATATTCTTATTCATACTTGAGATAACTGTAGTCGAGGCATAAATGAAGTAGTTGGCTTATCTGATACTTAGTTGCATTCAATGGACAAACATTTTCCGTAGTATAATTAACATATTCCTGAAGACAATACTTTTTACACTGTTTTAGACGAAGATTTGTGTACATACTGTCCACATCATAAGTTAGCAGGATGTAACTTCTATCGCTTTGTAAATTTATTTCATTTATAGCAGTACTTATCATGAGGAGACTAAAATAGAAAACGTTATTTAAACGTCAACTTGTTGCAATTTTAGAAATTCTCCGGGGCTTCGACTTGTCTTTTACATGCCTTTTGTATTTGTAATCAGATGTTTTTTTTGATCGTGAGAACACTTTTAGTAAGAACTGTCTTTGCTATTGAGCTCAAGTTTCAGTCACAGAATGTACGGTTTAAGAAAAAACATATTTTGGAGTTGAAATGAATGCGCATATTCTACATTCATAGGGACCAAATGCATGTAAGCTTACGCTATGTTTTGATGTGAGACACTACATTTGTTGCGAAATACCTGTTAAGAATTTCAAAAATCTTAAAAGGTGACAGTAGTAGCAGAGAAAATAAATTCAATGTTGCTGGAAGCGTGTTAGAATTGTAACTCGTTAATTTATTAAAAGATCCAAAAGCTTTTATACCCGAAAATAGGTTCATACAAAGAATCAGGCATACATAAAACATACATACATATATTAATAACATGTAGTAGTACTACATGCGTACATATTCAAAAGAACATAAAGACCCATTCATAAAACAAACAGATATTGTATCAACTCACTGAGAACAATAATCATAAAGAACTCAGAATCAATGATCCAAGAAACAAGGTTAAACACTTTATATGTACAAAGAATAATATTGTATGACAATTTTTAAAACAAGATATGGGCACATCTGGACAAGGGTTCTTGGGCCCTTTCCTTACATAATGAAACTACTATTCTAAGAATCCCCTTTTCAAGGGTTCACAATTTCAGCTTACAACTAAATATGTTTACACCACATGTTGAGATTGCTGAAAATATTCATTTTCTAACAAAAGGGTATATATTTTCATTTAATTCAGAAGGGTATATATTTTCATTTAATTCAAAAGAGTATATATTTTCATTTTATTTAGAAGGGTATATATTTTCTTTTAATTCAGAAGGGTATATTAATATATTTTTTGTTTTCTTTACATTTAACTATCAGACTGATATTCTCATAGGACTAGAACTGCATTATCGATACACTTATATTCAAGCTGTTTTCGTGGTCCAAATCTCCTTCTAGTTATTAAGAAATTCGCTTCTAAATTTGTCTCCTTCGTTAGTGTATAAATTTTACTGACAGCTGGCAAAAATGTAAAAGTTGGCGGCCATTTAATAGACAGGGAAATCCTTTTCTTTTTTAAGACATTTTATTGCTCTGCACATTCCTTCAGAATGTGCTCATTAATTTGTAACTTAAATTGACTTGTAGTGCATGCCTTCAAAATGACATTGTTAGTTATTTCTGACTATTTCATATTTCTTACAGAGGAAGGAGACCTTTTCAAACACGAAATCCATTTGTTATCTAGTAACAGTGTTTTCTGTTTTAAAAGAAGTATTTACCGTACAGTGACTATAAAGTTAGGTGAATTGATCCAATATTTTCTATTTATTGCAAAGCTTTATTCCTCCAGAACGGATCAGAAAGAGCCATAAAAATATATATTGCCCCAAAGATAACCATTTAGTGCCCAAATTCATCACGGTCTCCGTCCTGCAATAGTCTGGATTAATATTGGATGACAGGACAGATCCGATTGCTATGCAAAAAGACAAAGTTTTTTGTATTCACTCTAAAAGGTACATAACAATTTTCTACTCTCCCCTTCAACCTTTCATAACACGTACAGCGCACGGGGTTTGCAATTTTGAATGTTCAGAAAAAGAATTGTTGGAGCAACATTGTCTTAATGTACATATTTGTTTAAATTGTAATAAACGTTTGTCATGAATATAAATTTTTTGTTGGAAATGAAAAAAGGGGCCCTAAACATGCAACAAGTATTTCAAATGTTTTCAAAAAACAACATCATCTTTCCACGACACAATTTTTAAATTTTCTTATACTTCTTCCAACGATTTTGTACTTGTATTGGATTCAGTTCAATCCATCATCAAACCACCGAAAGGATGCATATTACGGATATATTACGGAGTAAAAGTTACAAAAATTAAAAAATATCCTAATATGCCACAACGAATTCCACATGTAAACTTTTCATTAAATGCAATTGAGCAAATGAAAGAACATAATGCTGAAGTCGAAATCATTGATTCAGTAGAAGCCCTTGAGACAATTCTGAAGCGCCCCAACCGTATGCCCCAGCGCCCCAAGCGTGTGCGAAGATAAAAGATATATTGCAGAATTTTTTTCAACAAATCTCGCAGTAGCAGTACGCTTGGTCTACGCTTTTAAGTCCTAGCTTTTATTTCATTGAGATTTAAAGAGTTTGACATTGAATTCAGCCCATATAGCGTTACTTAAATTAAAATAACAAAATTAAAATTATTAATAATAAAATTATTGAAGCAAATTAAAATAAAACTGTCAGAAATGTGGAGTAAAAGTAGATTACAAAGGATATGATGAAAACGTATTTTTATTTTTATCCCATCTGGCATTTATGGATTTTTTAATTAACTGCAAATTAGAAATGAGGAACACACATGACTACAGGAAATAGAGGTAGGATTTATTACGTAAATTAATTCGATTTTCCGTAGTCGTAACAGAAGTTTGTCTGTCAGTCAAACTTTGTTCGATCTGTCGGGCTTTGCCAACCGATATGATGATAAATGATTAAATTCGATAAACAGTCGATCAACCGGAACGACCACAGAACGGTCAACGACAATATGTATACATATGGTAATAATTGCCATTTTAACAAATTACCGTATTTGGTCATGTTTTATAATCAGTTCAATTAACTAAGCTATTTTGTAAGTAATCATGCAGGATATATTAATACCTTGCATATTTTATACCCAAAACCTAAATTATAAATTGTGATCTAAAATTGTTAGTATAAATACCACCACCAACTGTGTTGATCCTCAGTTGGGTCAGGTACGCCGTCACAACTCCAACAACAATAATAATAAAACCAATTCAATACCACACCGTTGCCACTATGGCTGAAAAGCATAATTATTACAAAATATATATTATATCATTGACACATGATGCTATTACAGTATGGTATGTCATGTCAGATTACAGATTAACAATGTGTCTTCATGTTTTCAATATGTCTGGACATGACTTATGACAGCATGTTAAGCAACTTTAGCATTTGCACTGTGACGGCACGAGCGATTACAGATGTGTTGAGATATAAAGTTAATGTCACCCTTACATTCTACATATTAAGAAACATTGTTTTTATCTTAAAAACAAACTTCAATTCAACTTTTTCCAGTTCATTCACAAGCAAGTTAAAATCTTTTCAAAATGAAAACCTTTTTAATTATAACTACTCATCAACCGAATTTCAAAAACAGGTCGCTTGAATGTTGATTGGTGTACTTGTAGTGCATGCCTTCAAAATGAATATATATATACTACTAATAAACTTGATGACTATGACTGATGTTGATCTTCGATCTGAATAAATCAAGGGACTTCACTTCTTGTGAACTGAACTTGTCAAACTGAACTATGATGACATTGTTAGTTATTTCTGACTATTTCATATTTCTTACAGAGGAAGGAGACCTTTTCAAACACGAAATCCATTTGTTATCTAGTAACAGTGTTTTCTGTTTTAAAAGAAGTATTTACCGTACAGTGACTATAAAGTTAGGTGAATTGATCCAATATTTTCTATTTATTGCAAAGCTTTATTCCTCCAGAACGGATCAGAAAGAGCCATAAAAATATATATTGCCCCAAAGATAACCATTTAGTGCCCAAATTCATCACGGTCTCCGTCCTGCAATAGTCTGGATTAATATTGGATGACAGGACAGATCCGATTGCTATGCAAAAAGACAAAGTTTTTTGTATTCACTCTAAAAGGTACATAACAATTTTCTACTCTCCCCTTGTGCCTTGTGGGAGTTACGCTCGCTCGCTCGCTTTCTCCACCTTTGAATTTTTTAATACAATTTATTATTCGTCTTTAAATATTGTCATTGCCTTCCCCCGGCAGTTGCCACACATTCGGGTACCATCCCTCCAGTTATATTCCGGTAACGTGTTTCGAAGTTCTCGAAATAAAGCGTCACTTACTGGCTTCACCTCTATGTATTGACGTTCTTTCTTGTGCCCCTTTTTCGTGGGGTCATCACAAGGATGCGATCTACCTTCTTTAGGCATATTGCACTGGAAACTCAATGTGTTTCTCGTTAACCACAATCGAATAGAATTTTGTAAGTTTAAGATAATATTATTTCCTAAATTTTAAAACTTTTTCCGGTAGGTTCTTAGAAATAAGAAATTATTCTTGGATTCAGACTTAAAACAGAGCTGTGAAACTTGGGACTCAAACAAACTGACAAAAAAGTGAAGCTTTTCTTTCCTATGAAATGGTTTTCAGCACATACGAAAGTATGTGTTTGGGCTGGACAGATGCAAGTGTCCATAGTAGTCAATGGCAAAGCTGCTGTCGAATACGTACAGTATAAGTTAAAACAAAAGAGTATTCGAGGAAAAACAACCCTTTGTTCTAGAAATCTTGGGATTGACACCATAAAGTCTAGGCTGCTTTGAGTATGCACCCGTGTAGGTTATGAAGTCCGGCCCAGTCTCCCCCACGTAATGTTCAGCTATAATTATGTATTTAAAGTTTCACACCCAGCAGTCGAATCAACAAGTCTCATGCGGTGCTTAATATGCACAACGAAGCCGGTGTGGAGTAGTATTGCACGAGCATCTATTAAGATCTATCGTAACCTTGACAATATCGTGACGATTTTTCAAATACACATAGGATATGCAGTGCTTTGTTTTTGTTATGAGAAAGCTAGCACTTAAGGATATTGACGTTTGCTTCGAATCTTCTCGATCGATCCGATTCTCATTTTTCTCCAGCAAACTCAGTTGGATTTCGGTAGCCGTTGTTGTGCTGATGTTTTAAAAACTTTAAGTACTGAACAAGTTTATTTCTAAGTAAAAACTTTTTAAACTTTTTAAAGGTTTTTAAAAACAATAAGTTCTTTTTGGTAAAGAATAAAATATTCTTGTGATTTTGAGACAGTAAGATTTAGATTTGTGTTTTTATCATTTTTAGACGTAGCCTTGTTATACTATGAAAAGAAAGTATTGCTATTATACTACTTTGTTATCACATAACTAAAATGAACATTTTGTTGCCTGTAATTGTGTGCGGCTTTTTGGCACACTACTTGGCCGGAGTGACGTTCGGGGGAGGCATGATTAAATGCCATTGCAATTGTCGCAACCACTCCACCTCTTTATCATTTTGGTATAATTTTTTTTGTTTCAGCTGATACCTTCACCTCGATTTTTATAACATATTCTTCGCACAAGAATATAACGCCTAAACAAAAAAATGTGGTGGAGGTTTTTCATGCAGAAATTAATTCCACAAAAAGAAATAAAAATACAACGAATCAGCCATTACAATTAAGATTAACCTGATAATTATGGCTACTTAAATTAAACAAGTCCTTGTATTTCGAGGGGTGGTGAATGTAATAAAATAATAGAATTATCGAACTAGTAATACTACTATACTATATTATGGTTATCATGGTAAACAGCAAACTGAGCTGTCAAACAAAGAGTTTCAGACTGATAGAGTTGCAGTCAAACAACAAAAACTTTAAACTTATTTTCATTCTGAGAACGTTTTAATTTTATTATAATAAAGCTCTTTGCAAGAACCCAGTCTAATTTGTTTTTAACTTGTATTTTTCTTTTCATACTGAACATAATGTACGTGTTGCATATCTTCCCACACGTTTTCTAAAAACAATACATCAAGAGTACATTTTTAGATTGCATATTTCACTGTTTATTCTCTGATGCTGAACATAGCTTCTATCGACTTGTGCAATTCGGAATGAAATCTTGCTTATTTGTGACGCGTCTCTTATAAAATCAACTACACAATCATATACGTATTTCATATATATTGTCAATATTATTCAATGATTTCTTGCATAATCTTAGCTTACGGTAAATCACACATACATAAAAGACACATATCACATTTATCTTCACATACTGCCTTTAAATCTATCCACTTATAGTCAGTATATTCGATGTACTTTGTAATAAGGCTAAAATAGTTCAGGTGTAGTTTCATATCGTTTATTGTCGAACCTGTTGTAGTTTACATGGGTCCTTCCAACCAGCTTAAATACTCGCTATGGCGTCATTCATATTTCATCTAATTGAGCACATTGTACTTTTCAAACACATTTGATTAGTATCATACTCATATACAATTCGCTTCATAGAGAAGAGTGCTTCAACATTTCATTATATATATTTTCACGTTCAATTTTTATGACATGACTATCTGAATCGCGCAAAGAAGCTGATAAAAATTTAATTAATAAAGATTTAGATGGAGATATTATATGCACCGATATTCATAAATCACCTCACAAATCTATGCGTTAGACATATTATCTTCCTGAGTTCGCAAAAAACGAATAATTCCTAGAGCCGATGCTAAACTACATAGTGGATGATAATTGTGAGTGACAGATATGTTTATTACAATGTGACAAAATATGAGTATAAGGAAACTTAAGAATGACGATGACGTGGAATATGAAGGCGAAGAAGTGAAATAAATCTTCCATGATCCTCCTACAGCTAAAGCAGAAAGTAATGAAAGCCTAGAGATAAAGATTCTAAGTCAGATGATGATAGCAATGTTGACAAGCACCCCGATGAAGATATTGCTGACAATTTGTCGGCTAGGAATATGCGATCCGGTAGAAATGACTGACACACAAAACCGGAATGTTGACGTCAACAATTTGTACAAGAAGCCTACCTGAAGATGCCCCGGACCAAGCGCGCATGATGCCAAACGATATACAAGTAAAGCAAAAGTACAATCCTAATACCGTTAAGGGCGCTTAACTTTCTGCGGGCTTATGGAGTAAAAAGTTACTCCCATTAACGGAGTGAATGATGATGATGATGATGATGATGGGTAATGCAGGAGAGCATTTTGACTTTGAAATGTCAAGAGCTCTCCTGAAATTTATGCAAAATGCAACGAATGCATGTGACCAGACAGCAGCAACCAAAAAACCTTATTTTTCTAAAAAAATCTTATCCGGCCTATAAATGGCGTTTGGGGAAGAAAGGAAGAAGATTTCCTTAGTATTAATGTGAAGATGACATTGACTTGTATGCGTCAATATAGCAAGTTAGTGAAGCAGACAAAATCCAGTAACGTTTTTTGGAAAAACTCCAAGTAGGAGAAGCTAAAAAGAATTTGGAGGCCTTGAAAGAAGAAGATCAGCCCCCGGCTGCAAAGAGAAAGTTTTATGAGCTGGTGGTCCAAAAAAGAGAGATTTTGGTAGCAGTAGCCAACATGAAACCTTGTCATGACCAAAAAATATATCTGAAAAGGTATATTGTTAAAAAGGTCCGTAGATGTGAAGGGCAGCTTCTCAACATTGCATAATTTCACCCACCCCAAATGAGGTATTGTTGGCAAAATTTCAGCTGGCTTTCACCGCAGCTGACAATCATACTACTTTACTGAAGGAAGTAAACCGACTCCAGAAAGAGCAAATAAAGCCGTTGGTGGAAAGAGGGATATATCTTAGTATCAATTTGCTCAGGCTGTTTTAACTTCTGATGTTAAAACCATTGTTGACGATTTAGTTACGCATGTTGCTACTGGAGCAGATTTATTTGGATTTTTTAAGTATTTTATTCAACAGGTATACATACTTAATCTAATATGAATGAATGTGCTGCTTATTTTTTAAAGTCAGGAAATTTTCACTGTTCAAATTGTTCAAAATATTTTTTGTATAAATAACTGACACTTTTTATTCATTCACATTAAATTAAGTCACGTGGTTAATTTTTAAAGACACGGTTAAATAAAATAAACAAGGTGAAACTATTTCTCAAATCGACAGAGAAAGTGTATGTATGTATATTGACTTGACTAAGAAGTCAATTGACAATTTTAACACTAAAACACTACATATTTTAGGAACAACACAAATTTTTAACGTTACAATTTGTTTAATTTTTTAAAAAATTTAACTGACCTGATTCCAACGGTGTCAAAATTGGAAAATCAATTGTCTACTCGTCAGAAAAATATTCCACGTAAAACTCCGTGTTCAAATTAGTTGAATTGTCACACTTCATTTTTTAAAGAATTTTTTATGGTCACTGATGTAACACTTGTTAAAAATTTAGCTTTAACTATACTCACTAATTAAAACACCAAAAACACATGCTTGTCCGAAGAAAAAATTGAGACAAGTTTATTGCGATTACCAATAAACTTGTGGGAGCCATGTGTTATATGGGGTAATCTCTATTTTCACCTCCATTTCCCACTCTGTTCTTTCAACAATTGATGGAAGATAGGTATAAAGTAGCATTTGACAAATGATCAGATGCATGTACTCTTGAAGCATACTCGAAGTAGTGATATCGAATGCGAAAATATTAAAACAAGCAGCCAGGAAAAATTACTAGAGACTGACAAGTTACTAAATCAAAAAAATGAAATCAGAACGATGGATAGGTCGCCATTTGATCATGTTTAGATTTTGTAGACACTTCATGACTCATTATACAATCGACTGTTGTTTGTCATCGTCACAAAACACGTATTTAATCTTACGACATATGACGACTTATCGTATTCAGTATATATTTGTTTTATCATAACAACGAATTTGTTTATGCATGGTTATAGATTTTAAAGAACAACAAAACTTTAAGCAACATTGCTCAAATTGCAGGTATGTTGCATTTTTGCATTGCAGGTAGACTGGAAACCACAAAACACCAGTATTCGCAATGATACTTCGTTGGCCATGCACTACTATTTATATAAAAACGCAAAAGAAATTGTTTGCTGATAGAAAATCGTCACACCATAAAATTACAGCTAAACTGAACTTAACAGCCAAGATACTGCCACGATTCAAAGTATTCCAATACAACGTTTCTTACTTCCAACGATAATTTCAATGTGTGACCCAAAAACGTACTTACACCGCTTTTTAATATACATTTTATCCCACTTTAGTCTCTACTAACCCTTTAAGTTGCACAACTAAACAAAAACTGCACAATTAAAGTTCTTATCAACGAAGACTAAAGCGTTCGACATTTCGTGCTAAGAAATGCAAGTAGCGGGGAAAACTTTGAGACTTCAATGTCAGAAAACGAGCTGCTGGAAAAAATCGCTTTCACAAATGTAAGTTATGTACAGTTAGAGGAACAGTACGTCCTACATGAACTGCAGTTGTACGGGCAGTTAAAGCGTACTAGTTTGACGTAGTGAAAATGTTTTTCAGTAAAACTTAAATAAAGTAAAAGTGTTTTTTGGAATATGAAAAATACATTAAAAGGTTTGCATCGTAGAACTTTTTTCTGTTGAAATCCATTCAAAATTTATCCATTCAAAGTATTTGTTTTATTCAGAGATAAGCCGATCAGACATTACTTTCCATGAGAGCAACATAGTTGAAGAATTTATTGGATTTAGGTTGGATGTAGGCGTTAGTGGACTTTCTAATCTCCTTCGACTCAATTTCTTTTTTTACCAATCCGCGAAACTTGCTTGCACTTGTCTACGTTCACAATATGTAAGATTGAAAAATTAGTACTTTTTAAGGTTCGACAGCTCATTTATTTCTTTAGATTGTAGCATGACTTTTGGGTAGCACCTTTTGGGCAAGTAGTATCAATTGGTCGGGGCAGATTTGGTAGATCTTCAAACAAAAAACAAAACAGCAGCCGTTTGTAGGCACTTCTACTAAATACAACACCTAATTCTGCTATACGAACGCTCCAAGTAGCGACAATGTATATTTATACATTCCTTTAAACATTCCTTCCTTTCTTCCTTTATACCTTTACTGTGTATATTTTAAACCCTGCTCATTATATACACACACGAACAACCAAACTCAATAATATCTATCATTTTTAAACCATGAGTAAGCATTTAACATTTATTTAATTAATTAAGTTATGTTACAGTAATTTGTGTCAAACTGTCTACAATATACATCTTATCATGTGATACGATTTTTTTATTCATTTAATTACTGGTCGCCAAGAACTTATTAAAGGTAACTCAACAACTTTCCTTGCCATTTTAAAAGTTTATTTTAATATAAGTTCAGGAATTTAACTATTCTATAAAATATTATTGAAGCCTGGTTTCAAAAAAATGTTCTATAAGCAAATTTTTCCTATTCATTAATTTGTCAAACTTTATGTATACTATAAATTGCAGTCTGATGACGGAAAAATAAATTCCGAAACGCGTTAAATAAGAGGTTAGTTGTACTTGCCTCATTGAAAACTAAACCTCCAACAAAAAGAAATATTAACCTTGGTCATTATATATACACACGTACAACCAAACTCAATAATAAATATCATTTTATAACCATGAGGTGACAAGAAGTTGTAAGTCAAAATATTTCCTTGAATATTAAAAGTGTATGTTGACATAAGTCCAGTTTGATGAATGAAAAATAAATTCCGAAACGCGTTACTGGCGTATTGAATAAAAAAAGATAGTAGTGCATGCCTCATTGAAAACTTAACCTCCCACAACGAGTTATTTCAAAAAATTTTGGAATATTCGTCTCTAAAAATAGAAAAGTTTTTAACTTGACTTAAAATTCTCGTTTTTTGTTCGAAATTTAATTTTTGCTGGTTATTACGTTCTCTAATAATGAGCTCAACAAGGTAGTTATTATGTCAAAACACTCCATTTAGGCATGCACGAGCTATTCGAACATTTTTAAGAATATTCGTCTCTAAAAATCGACAAGTTTTTTACTTTGACTTAAAATGCTCGTTTCCTGCACAAAATTTAATATTTTTCAGTTATTACGTTTTGCAGAGACTCGTGAGCTCTACAAGACGGTTACAACGATAAAAGAATTAAATAAGGCATGCACGAGTTATGCACGAGCAACTGGATATGTTAATTGGAAAAGTTACTGATTGAGGTTTTAAGCATTTCATTAAAGAAGTGTGTGATGTTATTCCCATTAGTGTTGCCCCAAACCAATAAGAACTATAATTTCACACAATTCGCAACTTGGTGGAGTTTCATAGGAATGAATATAAAGAAAAGACTAAGAGGGACACGTGGAGGAATTAAACAAAAACTTCAAGTTAAAAATAAACCCATCCCAAATGCCTACTCTTTTTCATCCTTACTGTATACAAATGCATGTTCGTTGAGCCCAGATAAACTGAACCTGCTACAGTGCTTAAGCCTTACGATGAGCCTTAGTGAGTACGATGTTATAGCAATCACTGAAACCTGGTTTTCTGATGATAGTGATATTAGTAGTTTGCGACCCCTTTGTAGTGCGATTCGTTTTTTGAAAATAGCATTTAAGCGTTGAAGCGTTTTATTTTTGGGGAACGGGAAGTGGTGGAGGGAGCGGTGCTAGTGGATGATGATGGCATGGGTTGGTGGGATAAATACAAGTGGAAATAAACGCTGGCATTTTTATAATAAAAGGGTCACGCAGAGGCAAACAGGGCCATGTGGAAAATTTCCACTGTCCCAGATGATGATTGTGATGATGGTAAGGTATGATATTGCCCAAATCTAGTATCGCCAGTGGAAAATGGTCGACGACAGGCAAGTGAACCACCAGTGCACGTGTGTGCAAGTCGGTGGGAAAGGCTCCAAGGTCCAAGAAGGCGAACTTCACCCGGAAGAAGAAGATGACTTCTGCACAGTTGCGTAAGGAGCTTGCAACGGCTCCTGAAGGGTTCTCGAAGCCTAGGAGAGCCAGACCTGACCTCGATTCTTTACCCTTCAGCCAAACAAAAGGCTGACGACTTCGTTTGGATTGAAAAATCTTGCCAACCCTGAAAGACTATCAGCAGTTTGTGGATAACGGGATAAAGATCCAAAAATACATTCATTTGTTGCAAAGTTTTTATTTTGAATTCATGATTAATGATTGTTTGGTGTGATTTAAGCGGACACAGTTGCCGTTTGCCGGGATCACTGATGAACAAATAAACCAATATCTAACAAAGTTTAGATTCGTCGACTGTAATGAGGTTGACGGTTACGCCTGTGAAAAAGAAACGTCATTGGTTTAAAGGCTGGTTACTTCAAGAAGCATACTACTGCACCAACCGATAAGAAGGAAGGCCACTACTTTCCAAATTCCATGGGAGTTGAAGATTGGAAATGGCTGAACCTTCAGCGACAAAAAAAGGAAAAGAATATTTTAATTTTTATGTCCAGCATTACGCATCCAAAACGCGGGTGCGTAAGGATAAAAACGACAAAGTGGGCACGATGGAGTTTCGGCAGACGCACATGGCACGTCTACACGACGTGAATAAGTTTGAGGGGATGATAGTTAAACACAACAGGTTTGTACTAGAGTTTTAGGATTTTATGGAAACGGAAGGCAATTACCAATTAGGCAAGATATGACATGGACGAGTGTTTTTTTCAATGGAGTAAGTGGGTGACCATTAAATACATTTTATACGTTCATTTTAATAAACGTTTAAAAAGAAAGAATTTAACGGTTATTAATTATTTTGCAGTGTGCACAACTCTTGTTGCATATTCCTTCTTTTTTTAGTGGAGTCAACCGCAGAAACCGGTATCACTTATCATGTAAACCATTCACCAGTCCTTGATTAACTGTATAAGGATAAAGTGTTGCATCACGTAGGGGGCTTGACCGATTTCGCAACCTTTGAACAGCAGAGTCCTGACTGGACGACGCTGAATGAGCGATTTGCCTTTGAGCGTCTGATTACAGACCTCAACAACGGTCGCCTAATGCCGCCTTCGGAACTAGCTTCCACGAAAGCTGAGGTAAAAATCCGTCATTTTAAGTATAAATTTATGGTGATGAAGTTACTTTAAAAAAGTATTCATATTTTTTTATGCTTTATAGATCTTGCACATGATGCGTTATATGAACTAAGGGCCAGCTAGATTAAATGAATCAATCAATGAAATATATTGTTTTAGACGTGTCTTAAAATATGTTATAATTTTTTTTGGTTTTTATTGTTGAATTTTAATTCCTAAGCAGATATTAAAAAGTGAAACATTTGAGCTAACTGCGAACATTTAAAAAAGACTATTAGACCAGAGTGATTTGTCTGGAAGAGACGATACGATTTCTGATCTTATAAGAAAGTGCAATGGGAACGCAGATTAACGAAAGGCCATTCAGGAAAAGGCGAATAAACTTAATACGAAGATGAATTTGTTTATTGGTTGTCTGAATGGAGACTTCCCACAAAATCTCTGGTGTGAATGATAGTGAGCGTAAATTAAACTTAATTTACAAGTTGTACTGTAGAAATGTTGGTGGTAGACGATGATGATGGTGATGATGTTAAGGGACCAAAATAATCCAAAATAGGAAGCCTTGTGGAAAATTTCTACTGCTCTCTTTGATCAGAGCATGCTTCATGAAAATAAGACATCCCGTAAGGCATACATGGTGGAAAAATATCACTGTTCCCATTCTACCACTGCATGTAAAGTGCGCTTGCTTCTAGAAAGTAACTGATGTGTAGTACTTAAAATATACTTAAGGGATCTGTGGTGGTAGATGATGATGACGATGGTTAGGGACCAAAATATGACAAAAGAGGAAGCCTTGTGAAATATTTCGAGTGCTTCCTTTTAACACTGCATGCATCATGAAAATAAGATATCCCACATGATATAGCTTGTGGAAAAAATTCCACTATTCCCTTTGCAGCAATGCACGCATGCCTCAAGAAAGTAACGAAAGGGTAGCTCTTAAAATATACTTTGTAGAAAATATGAAGGCTCCTTATGCAGAGTATGGTAAATTGTGCTCCTTCTTGAAGAGCTAAAAGGTACAAAGTTCGAAGGTGTTATTAACATGTAGCATTACTGTAGCATCTTTCTATAAAGAGAGAAGGGAGGAAGGAAAGAAGCGTCCTTTTTTCAGTACCATTATTATTTCACCACTCACACCAGCAGCAGCAGCAAATCAAGTGTAGAATTTTAGATTTGTGACTTGAATTTTTGAAACGATGGCCAAAGTAAAGGTGACCCACCGTGCCCCTACGAAAGGCAAAGAAAGGCTCTCATCAAAGTCCCCAAGAAAGCACCAAAGAAAGTAATTTTGAACTTGAATTAAGTATTTTGAGGCGTTATAACTGTTATTATGCTTAAAATAGTATTTATTGTATTTTTAGCCTTGGAACAGAAAAATAAAGACTGAAAGATTGACTAAAAAAGAGCGGAAAGCGACCTTTGCCCCCATCTTGAACCTTTGACGACAACTCTGACTCAGAGCCTCGAGGGAGCCTTAAACCATCCAGCCCTACAGCTAAAGTCAAGAGTGCAATATATTTGCAGAAAGGTATCAATGTTTTTAAATCCAAGTTTGTAATGTTTTAAATGTGGTTTATTTAAGATTCGGCTGGACAAACTGCAATTAATCATGTTAATTATTGAATCGTCCTGAACTAATTTGAATGAAACAATATGCTAAACGGCTACGAAGCTGATGTAGTGGTAGTAAAATCGGGCTACGTAAGGCTTTTGGTGTCACCCGACCACAAGCACTACGCTAAGCCCAAAGCAATGACATGTGGGGATTGGATGTTTCTCAACTTTTTCGGGTCCCGTTTCACTTCCTGAAGACGCTGGGGAGAAACCGGGAATCCCCACTGGCGCGGATATCATTAAGCATAACTGTTAATTCAAGAAAAAGACCGACACTGAGGAAGTCTGGCAGTACCTCGTCGGAAACTTCTTCCAAATCTTTAAGCATGGCACGTTTTCCCATGTGCTTTGGAATTCCGTGCAGCAGATGTTAGAGATGATGATTTTGTCCCATGCTTTTACTCCAAGGGATAAGTGTTAATATAAAATAAGAGCATGCAATTTTCCAAAAATAGATCAATTTTTCAAAAAATAAATGTGAAAAAACTGCTTCTTGATCTCTACTCAGATTGAACACTTGTCGTTTCAGAGGATTTATGGTCGAGAGAGCGTTTATAAAAAGTTTGTAGAATTGTAATGATTTATAAAAGCTTTGTCTCCCAAAGGTCTCGTGCCAAGCGTGAGCTCTGTCTCGTTCGCGGAATCCAAGCTCCGTCTCCCCTTCTTACATGTCTATTTCAATGATAATTGCTTTTAATTACTTCAAAATTTTAAAATGGTGCATCCTTTATGATGAGATGATGGTGGGATTTAAAATGTGAATTGACTGACTGACTGGTATGTATAAAACCAGTTCGCTATAGAAACAAATATATCATACAACTATCAAAATAGCAGCACGATACGACCAAGAAGAAGACCAAATTTTGCAATTGACTCAGATTTTGCCAAGCAGTCATTGCAACAATCACAACTGGAAATGATTCAGAAGGCAATGAGGAGGAAGGAACCGAGTTAATATTCATCTACACGAGCCGGATTTGATGTTCCAGAAGGGACTTTAAGCCTTGAATAGTTCAGAAACGGTACGATCCATCCCAGATTGAGAAGGAAGAAAACCCAACTGTTGAAGTTGAACGGACTCTAAATTTGCGTCCAAGAATAGAGGTGTATTATTCCTGGAAAAATTTTCGCGTTGGTTTGTCTGTTTCTACCGTGTTAGTGGTCAATTAGCCTCCACATCAAAGGGCCAAAGAATTCGAGATACTTACGGTCATTATTTACTTTTTAGTATGACATGACACATGTACATATTTAAGGTTCTCTGGTGGATATTTCAATGATTCTTCCCCAAATTCGAGAAATCTTCCACCAGATAAACTTAGCTAAAAAGTCAAAACGAAATCATCGAGTTTCTCACTGACGATCACTACAGGGACAGAGAAGATGAGAAATTTTATGATCCTGCGTTTACAATTTCAACCCTTCCCAACAGGTTACAAATTAGGGCTTTTCCATTCCTGACTAACACACTTATCCCTTCGCCGTCGACTCAAATATATTTGTGGAAAGATGGGCAAAGTGCGAGAACATGAAACGTTCTTCACAGCGTTGGCAAAACAAAGTCACTGGAGCGTGTCCGAATGCTACGGGCAGCTAGTGACTCTATAACTATAACGCTGACATACAACAATTAATTGCAAAAGAAAGAGTAACATCATTTTGAAAAGTTGAATTGTTTTGAAATCCCTAAAATCAAAACGGGAATTTCATATTGAGCACATAAGTAAACTATTATTAATAATGAACAAGATTTTGCCAACAGTGTAAATTTGTTTGCTCTCAAATAGCATTGTTGTTTAGTGGGTTTAGTAGTTCGTTTAGTGTGTTTAGTTGTTTAAACAGGTTTGGCGATTGGTTTAGTATAGATTTAGTATAGAATTTAGTTCTAGGTTTAGAGGGTTTAGCATTGGTTTAGTAGTTGGTTTAGAGGGTTAAGCATAGGTTAAGCATTGGGGTTTAGATGGTTTTATGGGATTAGTGGGTTTAGTGGTTGGTTTAGTATATGTATGTTTAGCATAGGAATTTCACATAATTTTTTTGGAATTGGATTGGAATTACAGGATTTTTTATTCTTTTCTCGAGTGAAAACATACTTACTAAACTTATCAACGTACACTTTAAATGACGGATTTTAAAAATATAAACGATTCAAACTTTTAAAATAGTTAAAATAAAGAGAATTAAATTCTGAATTATATGTCGTCGGTTTTATTAATTGATCATTAACGGCTTAGCCGTTGTGAATTTCCAAAATATCGGCAATGTTTTTTCTTAAAAAGAGGAAAAGGACTCGCAAAATAGTTGTTCAGCGTATCCGCTATGTAAGAGCAAAAACCAAGGCATAAGTATTCATTAAGCGGCATGATCTTTAAAGATTATAAGTCGGGGCTCAATTTATATGCTTTTAGCAATTAAAAATGCAAGTATAAATCATGGGGTGTTTATTAAGTACGGTCATTGGGGCCCAGATTTTTTTGGAATTGGTGTATAGCTGACAAATACATTGGGATTGGGACTCGAAGAAAGAAATGTTAAAGAATATTTGTGAATTGTCTCACTTAACTCAGTATTCCTTTAAAACTCCTTAAATAGGCAATATAGAACGATAAATAAATATCCACGCTAGTCATGCGGCCGTTGGATCTTTCCATTTGAACCAGAACATAATGTGACCGATATTAAATGCATTGCCTTCTGCTTACTCCCATTTTTTACATGAAAACCATTTTCAATAAAAAACGAGGCAAGATAGAACATCAGGTGGCGATGGACAAAATGATGCGTTGTAGTTTTCGGGAACGTCACTATGCAAAGGAGTTACAATTGTTTCAAACAATTTGAACAGTTGTGCAATGCTATTGAGATTGGACGGAGATCCATGATATGAAATTTTTGGGATGGTCACGCATAAAAAAACATACTCTTTGCTCACTTTATACACACTTTTCGTAGACTTCTTTGGGAACAATGAAGTACTTTTTAACTGCAGCTATTTCAATATTCTAAATTTGAAATTGATTTGAACGATATTATGTTTACAAAAATGTAGATAGCTCAGTAGTAAGAAGTTTTTCTGTTCCTTTTTAGTACAAACACTGAGCGCTTTCAACGTTGCTACTGCTTACATATATTCATTCGTGCTGATGAGATCTTATGCTTTACGCAGAGTTTGAGGCAATCAATCACAGCTCAGGTATTTCTTATCTGTATCTGCATCTTGAAATTGATTGAAACTATTTTGACCAAATGTTAGATTAGAAAATGTTAAAATTAGATAGAAATGTAAACTTATGCTTAGCATACATCATTATCATACATTAATCAGAACATTATCATCATACATTAATCAGAACAATCTTTTAGCTCTGTAGTAGTAGTAGTAGTAGTTTTTTTTCTTTAGACCATTTTGCCATCATACACGGTCCACAGCATCAATTACATGATTGTATTTCTAACAAGAAATTTAATTTATTCTTAGTTTAAAACAAATAATTAAATTTTGGAATAATATTAGGTTTCAAAATTTTAGTATGTTCTAATAAACTTCCTGATTCTCATGCATTTTCGCCAATAATCATCTATTTGATTTAGTAGTTTTACATTGTTTAGTCATATGCATTTTGACTTTTTACACAAAAACATTCAGCACAAAGTTGAGTAGGAAAACGTAAAGTAATTAATGAATAAATCTTATTCTCCTGAAAATTGAAGATGATGAGAGCCTGCAAAATTTGCAATTTAAAATACAAATAAAACAGTTAAGGACATAATTTAACATAAACTTAATATTTCAGATGCGAAGTGGTGGAATTTTCTATGCATATTGACCTGTTCTTCTGAGGTCATTTATTCGTAGCATTTTGCGTGAAAGCGTGCTACCAAAAATACGTAGTACAGCAAATTGAGATCTAACTTTTTGACTTTTAAAACTGCGAATCACAGTTTTCCCAGAATCCAAATCCAGAATTGTAAAGACTGAAGATGCGTTAAAGGATGCCAGCATTCAAACCGGGAAATCGCTGAAAATAGCATACCCCATGTGCATATAGCTGGAATCTCATATCTCATGACGGTCAATTAGTTAAGTCAGTAACGTACTTACAAAACAGGAAAATGAAGATTTGTGAAGAAGTACTAAAGTGACGACAGAGTTGCTAGAAGATTCAAAAATTAGACTTCACGTTTTCAGGAAGAAACATGAAAAACCATGACGATTTATTTATAACTGATGAAAATAATTATTTTAATGAAGCTATTTGATTCGCATTTTGCGTGTATATTTTGTGTTTTTGTCGTCCTACTTATAATTCCTTTTGTTTTTCCAATGCCAGCAGGACTTTTCATGCCTTACAGCATCAGCCAATCAGCATAAAAAAATCACACCACAACGTATAATTTTCAACTAAATTGGATCATAAGCCTTCATACAATATCTTCACAATTTTTTCCCCAAGAACTTTCTTAGTTGTAACCGATGTTCGTTGAAAGGCACTCAACCAAAACTTGCGAATTTCTTGATGATTTGGTAGCTCTTTCAACACTTTCCCAATTTCTTCAACATCTACATAAAATCGAGCATTCAGAGATAAATGGAACTCCGTCAAATGAACTGATTGATATAAAGCCAAGTCTACAGTCAAAAGCAGATTTAATGGGCAACCCAGTTTCCGAAGACTTTCCTTCTTTGCATAAGTATTCAACATGCGAGTCACCCAGATTGACTCATCTTCGAAACTCGCTCGCCATTCAAATCTTTCCAAATCTGGTGATTCTGGAAACAAAATTTGAGTATCCTGGTCCCAAAAATAAATGGTCTTGGTCGGGATCAATTACTCGGAAATAATATATGCCAAAGAAGACCAATGACCTTAAATTAGGCACAAGAGCCAAGCACCTTAAGATATTCCTATACATTTCCAAATTTCCTATACCCGGTTCACGATCCGCAAAATGATCAATTTGAAGGTATAGCACGTTTCCCAAATCTTTCGAGGAGGACTACAAATTTTTCCAAAGCCTTTGGGAAATTTGTATCTTCATCGTGAAACACCTGAAGAAGGTCTGATTTACCCAGAAACGGGTTTCCTTGGAAATCGCTCATTTTGTGCAAGAATTTATCAATGTCCTCTTCATCTTAAAATGTGGAGGCTCCCAATGGACACTCCCGAATGCGATGATGATTAAAGTGATTCTTTTTAACGGTGGCGACTACAGGTTCAGGATTTTCTCGAGGCAAAAGTGGACGACGTTCTTTGTGATTTTCAAGTGTTTTGTTTCGACAGCCTTCTTCCATGGCTTTGAGACCAGGCGCAGTTTTAGTAACTCTTTAGAATGAGTCCATTTATAATCCTCTACAGTCTGTTGGCAAAACATTGTCGTCAGTGTTTTAGTTATTATTTGAATTTAAATTTATTAGATAATTTTTTCACAACTAAAACTTGCAACTTCTTCAACCAAATGTTTGGTCATCAAATTAGGTAACACCTGAAAGCCATGATGCCTTCTTCTTCTCGAACAGCTTGTCAAGTTGAAAAGAACATTTTGAATATCAACCTTTTCATCCAAAATTTTCAATCACGCCAAATTCAAAAAACATTAAAATAGGATAAATAGTAATTTGACATTTGATACGTCTCTTGTATTTCATTTAGACGAGAAATCCACCTCCTCAGCTGTATCATGTTGACCTGTTTCCAAGACTTCTTTTCCCCCATCACTCTTCCCCTCAAATGATTTAATTGCAAAGCTTCTCCATTTTTTAAACATGTGTAGGTCCAAATCATGAATGTTTGCTAATCCTTCACCTGTCTGTCACCTGTCCTGAGCAACAATTAGCAACATATAAATAGAGTAGAATGCTGATTTTTTTCGACTTTCATGAACATAACAGCTGATTCTGAATTTGATTTGTTTACCTGACCTAATCATCTGTCAAAGAGAAAACCAACTAGCTAACATGTGATTGGCAGCTAGGAACACGAGCAAACCAGAAAAGCGGCAATTTTGATTTTGCATTTTTTGGTGTAGGAAAATTACACCATCCCATCCCCAACCACGCGACGCACAGCAGCGAAAAACTAAAGCCAGCTGGCTAAGAGGCAAGCAGCAAAAGACTAACTTGTTTGTTTAAAATAGTAAAACTAATTTGTAGCAATTTAATAATTCTGATCTAACCAACAATTTCAGCTCAAATTAAAGCTTTCGCAGTTTTCAAAGAGATCAAAATGGAACTTAACTTACTTTCCAAGAAAATAAGGTTTGGGAATTCTCTCAAGGTATAGTATTTTGGTGCCGCTCCGAGTCCAGCATGCCACTATGTGGAAAATATTCGTAATTAAGTGCAAATTAAATATCCGTATTCATTTTTCTGTAAAACTAACATTTCACATCGTCACAAACTAGCTGCGTTTAGCCCTATGCTCCATGTATGATTGCTTGCAGGCTAGTAGACATAATTTCTAGTTAAATACACATACTTTGAATCACGAAGAGACAATTTTAGACAAAATGTTAGTAAAAATATGCGTTATTTAAATATTTCACCAACTTAACATACAAGCAGTTTGAGATACACTTCTAGATGATATCCATGCCAATCAAATAGTCATCAGACATGACTGGGGCCAAATTAGAAACGAAATTTTAACTTTTTGGAGTAAAGTTGTGCAATATTTTCAGTAAAATGATCTTATTAACTCTGACCACTCACTTAATAGGTAGCATTTTTAAAAACACATCATGTATAATAAAATAGCTAATATACAGAGTACTATTGTAATGGCAAAGTGCTAGACGTAGAATAACCACAATTATGTCAAATGTTCGTTTTACCGAAAAATGAATACGGATACTCAATTTGCACTTAATTACGAATATTTATCACATGGTGGCATGATGGACTCGGAGCGGCACCAAAAGACTATACCTTGTTTCAAATGGGTCTCCAGCCGAAGAAGACAAAGCCTGATTCTATAAGCAAAACAAGTAGTGATCGTTACGATTGGACCTTTTGCCCTGTATTTGATGACATTTTCAATTAATGTGAGATTGGATGTTGTTGCTGCTGCTGAACTGTTCAAGATGCGCTTTGGGAATGGTCCACCGCCGACAATTGAAGATGATGGAACTGCTACTGACGTGGTTATCTTGGTTGGTGGGAATAAAGATAAGGAGAAGGGGATCAAGTGCCACAAAGCGATTTTGTCGGGTAAAAAATTCCTTTAAAATATATAAGTGTGTAATTAATTGACATAGATATTTGCTAATTTGGTTGTATTCTTCGTCAGAGATGAGTCCTGTATTTGCTGCAATGTTCCAAGCGGACATATTGGAAGCTAAGGAGGGTGTTCTGGAAATTGTGGAATTTTCGGAAGATGTTATTCGAGCTTTGATGGAATTTGCTTATCGGCGGAACGTGGAGGAGGCCATGAAAAGTTGTGGGATGGCTTTGGAATTGTTGAAGGTTGCTGATAAGTATCAGATGGATGATCTAATGGACATGTTGCTTCACATCATTTGGAGTTTCGTCAATGCGGGGGAGGATTTGGCTGAAGCTGAGAAAAAGAGTTGGGCGGTTTTAAAATGGTTAGCGTAAAAAACTGCAAAAAACAAAGTCAATACTTTTAGCACAATAAATTGTGTCAAGTTGATTGTTTGATTTTTCTAAAAATGTTGTTCAACAGGTGTGCAGAAAAGAATCCTGGAAAGATGGTTGAGTCAAAGGAGAGTATGAACTTTGCAAGTGAAAATCCTCGGGCAATGATGGAGCTGATGGTGCTGCTTTTGAATAAATGCAAATGAATTTGAGCCTGTTTATTTTTATTTATTTTTTTTGTGGAAATTACGGCTGTGTAAAATTAATTGTTTAATATGGCAGTATTTCCTAGATGAATTTGAATTCAACGTTTTTTGTTCTAATTAATTTAAAAATATTCAGTAAAATAAATATCTTAACTATATAAACGTACCGATAAACTGAAATGCTCTAATTAATGCATTTAATTAATGTATAAATCTAATGGTGACAAATTATTGTTTAAATCTGCTGCATTTTATTTATTTACTTGCGTCTCAGGAAGCTTACCGTGGTGACTCGACACATGCCAAGCGCAAGCTTATCATTTCTGGGTAATGAACTCAAACTTGAAAATGATTCGTTGATAAAAAAAACGAAAGCCAAAAGCCAATCAGAGTACTTTCCGCGGGAATATCAATTTTTTATCTTTAAGATAGCATAATATTCCGTGGTTCAGCGCAGCCACAAACAGACACCAGCAGCAGACGGATGAAAACTTTTACATTGCTACGGTCTATTTGAAACTTTTGTGGTAACTGTTTTGTGGTTTTGAGGATCAAAATGGAATTTCACTTGATTTGTTTGAGGAGTTTGGAGTTAACTGTCCGTCCATCTCAAGTAACTCGTAACTCAAAAGAGAGAAAGGTTGAAACGAAAACCAGAACACGCAAATGTCGTAATCGCAAATTTAGTCGGGTTAATTTAAGCCCTGTAATTGATGAAAGTGGATGTACTGCTGATTATTGAAGAGCGATGGACACTGAACCTTTTCGGGAGAGTTTAATTAAGGATCAATGTATAGATCCTTACTGAATTCACTCAGGATGTCTGTCCGTCCGTCCGTCCGTCCGCGCGATAACTCGAGAACCCTTTGACTTATTGACCCCAAATTTGGTATAAAGGTCACTAAGGTCAAGGGGAAGAAGCCTATTGATTTTCAGAACCCTAGGTCAAAGGTCAAGGGTCGACCTCAAACATAAACCCAAATGACTCTAGATATTACGTAATTAATTCTAGACATTACGTAATTAATTCTAGACATTACGTAATTAATTCTAGACATTACGAAATAGACCCGAGACATTACGTAATTGACCCCAGACATTACGTATTGGCCCAAGACATTACGCATTAGCCCCAGACATTACGTAGTTGACCCCAGACATTACGTAATTGATCCCAGACATTACGTAATTGACCCCAGACATTACGTATTGGCCCAAGACATTACGCATTAGCCCCAGACATTACGTAGTTG
>JAQFXM010001649.1:0-30202 GCA_034693345.1 Entomobrya multifasciata | reverse complement strand
AATTCGCGCGACGACTGTGGAACGCAAAGTCTTTTCACTTATCATATTTTGAAAATTTTCACTGACAAGAGAATTTCGTGATAAGTGAAAAGTTTGGAACCTGCTACTGTCATGTATCATTCACTGTTTGGTCGAATACAATGCGTCACAATGCAATGTGTCAAAATGTATATATGCAGACTTCAATTATGCAAATAATTGAAAATTACAAATTTATGACAGCAACTTTTAAAGTTTGAACGAGATTTAAACAACAAATAAAATGACGTCAGTGAAACATCAGAAAGTATCAATCTTCACATATCCTCATATATATTATTTTCTGAGTGCAGAGATTACTGGAAACAAGTAAAATATAAAATTGCATATACCATATCACTCGTCACGCACAAAACTATCATTTGTGATTACATGTCGGATTTTCAGTTATATCTCCTAGTTTCATCATCACATAATTTTATTGTTGGCATTGGCATAAAGTTAAATATAATTCCTTACACATAATACAACACACGTTTGTAATCACGTTATGTGACGTTTGGCAGCAGGAACGGAGGAGGTGGCATCAATAAATTAAAACCACTAAAACGTAAGTCAACCATTGGAGCATGTAATTCTACCAAAGGTTAAAGATGGCCGATGAGATAACTCAATTTTTAAGAATTTTTCTTTCTTAATCTTTGTGCGTACATATTAAAGCTTTCCTAATACAGAAGTCTGCACATTAAGAGTACTATGTCTGTAGGGTAATAAATGCATTAAATAAGAAAGAATATTTAACGCGTTATTTAAAAAAACATATGGGCCGATCTTAGTTTTAAAATAATACAGCTACATAATTACTTCTTCGGGTTCAAGCGAAGAAAATCATGTTACAATATGAAAATTTTACTTCCGAATTGAACCGTGAGTGAATAAAGTATTACTTCAAGTTCACTCACTCGTGAAAAGTTGTTGAAAACATAGTAATGATGATTTTTAACTTTTCATCCCATGTTATTATGCTTTACATCACTACCACCGTTGCGTTGATATTAAACACGCCTTCACGGTGAATAATGCAGTTCTTCTTCTGCACATGTGGCGATTGGGGAAGTCATCAAGTATTACATAAAAATTATTTTTCCAACATGAACAGAACGAAGATCCGATGCCACTCTTGCTGCATCCATATTATTCGAAAATAGTGTAGCCAAGCTAAAAATCGAAAAAGTACTGAGGTGGAAACTGTTGAAAACAGCAATTGCTCACGCACAAATTATGGTCCTATTTCTCCTCTGAATTAAGGAAACTTTAAACTTCAGATTTTTTCTCTTCAACAAAGTTACGTTGTGTGTGTACTAGCCTGATAAAGTGCAAATTATTTTAAAACATGCGTATAAAGGAACAAAAGCATCAATTGGTGATGATGATTACATGCTATGCTACATTGTAACTGTAACAAAATGAAAGAAAGTATCCCTAGAATTTATTCAGAAGAAATTTCTACCAGGATACAGATAATGACATATCCAGGGGCAACCAGTAAAAGCATCGATTATATTATTTATACATAAATCTACGACAAAACCAAATATCGATATGGCATACAATCTTTATACTACAAGCTACTTTATATTGCTAAGCTATATAAACCATCAATTTGATACAAGCCTACTATCACAAAGAATACTTTTACGGTAGGAGGGAACGAGAGAAAAGAAGTCAACAAACAAATATGACACAGACACGGCTCCAAGAAAGCAAATGCCTTAAAGGAAAGTTGAATTTTATCAGTTGCGTTTCGCTCTACCCTTTTTTGTGAGAAAGTAAACTTTTCCAAGCCGTTTTATATGTTTTCATCAAAATTCGGAACAAGTAACAAAGATATCGCCAAAACTAAACAATATGCTGCATAAATTAATTGTGTGCACATAAAACAAATTATATATTTACGACGTTTGCATATAAGACTTGAAGAAAAATATGAATCTTTGCTTGCGCATAGATCTTTACGATGTAGTATTTTGTCCATATATTCTTCTTGAAATTGAATCTTCGTGTCATAATCGTAGAATTTAGAATGCTCAATGTATGCATACAATATCAATGTGCACAATGAACAATCTTTCGTGCTTTCTTCGGATTGTGACATTTTCTATTAACCTGATTATTAAACTAATAACCACCCAACATAGTTCTAGATTCTGCAGACATGTTTATTTTACATCTGAAATATTTTGTCTCATGCCGCCCTCTGGAATATGCGTAAAGAAAGTCATACATAAATGGCTGAAGTGGAGCCATCAAAGAAAGCTGTCGCATCGCTACCTCAACTTAACTTTACTACACAAACATCCACAAGACAAGCCATTCAACCACACACACAAACATTCTTGTTTTCTTTTGCGTTCCATTCCATTTGTAAGATATGGTCCATTTCTCGTTTCCTTTGTGAAAAATGAAAGTGGAACTTATAATATAAGAATGTAGAAAATACTTGTTTACTTCTCTAGCATGTGTGGCTATAAAAGGCAAAAAATATAGAAAATGCCCACTTTGTGTTGGTTATTCTTGAACGAAACTGAGGGAAAAATGTCAAATCCACAATCACAGAAAAGTCTGATTCATAGATGCTAGACCACCAGTGTGTGGTGATGTGGTGGTAGTGTAAGCAGAGCAAAGAACAACCCAAGCCAAAACTATCAAAACGATGATTTTCACAAGGTAGGCCTCTTTGTCGTAAATGTGGTCTGGTTGGAAAATTTTCTATGTAATATCATCGTACACATTGCTATGTACACTCATAGGAAAAAAAAGGAAAGAAAACGAGGTCGACAACAGCAGGAGCAGAGAAAGTTGCCCAAAATGCCGCCCATATAAATGCATGAATACTTGCGTAACTAACGACTCATATTGGAAATCGTCATGTTTATAAGGTTTATACCTTCAGGATATGAAAACTCTTACCTACTTTCCTTTTTTCCTTAAATTTCACTCCCTCATGTGTTTATGTCACACGAAATCCAAGTAGTATATGTACGTGCGGTAGGTAACTTGACTCAAAGCAATACTAAATATACTTATATGTTAGTATACATATTACCACATCACCCAAGGCTGGCTTTTTTATACAATAGAAGTTGATGACAATGATATTGGTCTCTTGGATGGTGTCGGCAACAGCAGTGCCGATGATGGTGAAAGTACGTATAAATGTAAGCACTTTCTTCATTACGATCAACATCCTCGCATCTTTTGTAGTATGAAATGTGAACAAAAAAACGCTGAAGGGAGCCAGAGAGAAAATCTATATTGTCGTTTAGAACTTTTATTTATTCTACTGGGCTTGTTCTTTCTTTTTCACTTGATTTATGCATACCATATACATATACTACAGTCTTTCTTGAAGATCAAGAAGAGGCAGGAGATCCATTCCAGGGAGCAGTTTTCGACTTTGACAAATATTCCGTCCTTGTGCTCATTTTTTAAATCCGGAACGCAGAGAAAACTTGAAAAATGTTTCGATTCTTAGCTTGTTAGTTTTGTTAATATATGAATGACTCCTTGTGCGGATATTAAGCTACTACCAAAATATGTCAAGTTATATAAAAGCAAAAACTTTCTTTATTCCAATTTCCTTTAAGAACTCTTTCATCTTTTTAATAATTTCCTTTTGTTCGTTTAATATCATTTAAAAAACACAAATCGTTAATTGAAGCTGCTAATCGATAGCAGCCCTTTAAACCTTTAAAGGTTCAATGAAAGCTAACTTTTCCCCCCTTTTTTTCACAAACTTACAAACTGGGCATAATAAATGCAAGCTATGTAATCCGATAAGAAAAATAGTCTCCAAAAAATGTCTGGAAAAGAGGGATGTGTGTGTGGGATGTCAAGATTCAATTTATAGTCTTACATTGTAGATCGACAAATATTTTATGTTCATCCGTTCAAATAAAGTAAACATTTATTCATGTGCGTACCTGCAGTCATTTCATTTTCCACTTTCAATCTTTACAGGAAAATACCGCTACCCATTTCGCAGCATTTCTTCGAACATTGTCGCTGGTATGTCTGATTGTCAGATTATTCAAGTGTAAAATTTACTCAGCTGCCTAACACCAGATTTTATTTGTCTCTAATGACATTCTCGGCTAGCCAGGATCGTAGGCGTGCGATACCCGGAATTTTTTTATCATGCCCTCTTGCGCCCACGGTTTATATTTTATAGTTGCAAAACTAATTCATTTATGGATATGAAGTGGAAACGGATATTCACTGTGAGGAATGTCGAATACTGTAATGTATGTACATATGAAAGCGAAGATTATTTTCTTTATTTGCTTTCAAGTATCGAAATTCGTGTCAAGCTAAAACTGTAAATGATGTAGCTATGCAACTTGAACAGAAAGGATATGAAGCTATTTTTTTGTCGTTTGAGCTTGTTCCATTGTACTTTTGTAATTTTATTATCGTATCATACAATACAAAGAATTTTATTGATATGCATACAACCTGCCTGGTTGCGTGGGCGTGCACCAACGGGTAAGTTGGTGTGACACGTACAACTAAGAGAAGAAAAATGAAATGGCAAAGTAAAATGTTCACCAAGTCGGGGTTCTACGATTTTTTGATTCTAAGCAATAACTTTTGTTATTATTTAAAAAATATTATGTAACAATTTTAACAATAAGAAAACATTATAAACAAGAACTGAAAAAATCATCGAATTATTACATTGAGTATATAAACAAGAGTCTCTTGCCGATCTTTAGTAAATAAAGAACTCTAGAATAGATTACATATTTAGTAACCACATAAGTGTTAAAGTGCAATGGCAAGTATTGTGTTATCTAACACAGTTAATTACAAGGTGCACATCATAGCTGTCAGGGCCTCCGGAGGCCATGGCCTCCAGGCCTCCGGCCACCGACTATTTTCAGGCCTCCAGGCCACCAGGCCTCCGGCCACCGACAATTTTCTGGCCTCCAGGCCACCGGGCCTCCGGCCACCAACAAGTTTCTGGCCTCTAGGCCACCAGGCCTCCGGCCACCGGGTGGCCTCCGGTGGCCGGAGGCCGGTGTCCCAATTTAGGCCTCCGGCCACCGGAGGCCCCAACACCCTATAGCTGTCAGGGCCTCCGGAGGCCTGGCCTCCAGGCCACCGGCCACCGACTAAGTTCAGGCCTCCAGGCCACCGGGCCTCCGGCCACCGACCATTTTCTGGCCTCCAGGCCACCAGGCCTCCGGCCACCGACTCATGTACAGGCCTCCAGGCCACCTGGCCTCCGGCCACCAGGTGGCCTCCGGTGGCCGGAGGCCGGTGTCCAAAACAGGCCTCCGGCCACCGGAGGCCCTGACAGCTATGGTGCACATAACAGCTTGCTTGCAATCATATCAGAATGAACACAATTTCATTCTGTTTTTAAGTTCTCTAATATGTCATATCTGATCCATGACTCATAATCACAACGCATTGTTATTATTTTTTACTCGTTTGCCCTTAAGCAAGGTCCCAACAACTTCATTTCCGGCAAAACTTTTTAGCATACGTACTTACGGATGTAAGTAAATAGATCTGTGCATACGTGTTCACTTAACCAGGTCTGTGTTGAGTCTCTAGTGCAAGGTAAGGGCGAACGAGGCAAAATGCAAAAAAAATATTGCATTACAAAAAGCTTTAAAAATTCAACTTTTGTAAAATATTAATTCATGTAACAGAACACTGCAGCTATAGCTATTCCTAGATTAGAATTGGCACATTGATAGCTCAGTACTGTGAGAAATGCAAATAATATTTTTGATAAATATTACAGCTATCGGTGCAAAATTAATTGATGTAATCTCTACTACATTAGCAATCCGATATATATACTATGTAGAATGGCAGGTTATGTTTTATTGATGCATGTTTGAAACCTAGTGTTTTAAACAAAGCACTTTTTCGCAAAATAAATGACACTTTAGCTAGCATGAATGATGTAATAAAAAGTACGATCATATAATAACGTCATATTATATGCACTATATACATATTTATTGTAGTACCGTTATTTTACTTTGTTATATTGTGTTTTCATTATCAAAATCATAACCGCAGACGAGTATATGTAATATAAATAGGTATAGTGCAGTATATTTCGTTTTTTTTGTACCCTGATGCATACATACTAGAAAAATTAAAAAAGTCAAGGCTTTGGTGCGGTATGTTTTATAAAATGTATGGTTGAAGAGTATTAGCCATAATCATAGAACACGTAAATTTTTTGGTACAACACTAGTTTATTTGTTGAACAACAGTACATACAACGGAAGACTACAAGGGAAACTAAAAACGCAGTTTAGAACAAAAGTGGTCTGGTCTAACATTCAAATGTCTTTTTTTAGGCCAGGGTTCTTTTAGATGACATGGTTTAAATGTTTTTCATGCATCATTTTTTGTATTCTCGGTTTCTCAAATTACAAATAAGTGGTTGCATACTAAAAACCACAACATCTATAATACGTACTTGAAATCATTGTTTACAAAAAACAATTAATATAGAGTTAACAATTTCAACATACATGAACTCATTATTTGATAACATTGCAAGCGTTTTGTTCAAAGTAATTTTGGTAAAAACTCAGGTAAAATATATGTAGTTTTTTAAAACAACCGAATAGAAAAAAAATCAGCGACGGCAGGAAATTAAAAAGTAATTAGTAATTAGACCATTCTGGGCTGCGAAATTGGACTTTCAAAAGTTATATTGTGAATGTATTAGCAACACAAAAACACACTAACGATTTTATAATTTTTATTTATCAAGACTATCGCTATAATAGTAGCTTTTATCCAAGCATAAAACTTTGGCAGTTTCATATACAATTAAACTTAAACCCTAGGCTCGACAAATTTTGTGACTATGCAATTTATACAAACATGGTCTTATTTTTTAAAGCGAAATCTCATAACCTAACCTACAAATTGATATAAAAAATAAGCATATTTTGCTGTTGTAAAACAACTTGAAGATTCTAAGGTCCCACAAACCTAGAAGTAAAAGCTATTTTATTATAGCCAATGATATGTTTTTTTGAGATTGTGAGATTTCAATGCAATACATAATACACACTTGAGCCAAATTCACATCTAAACAGAATGTTAGTAAATAATTGCAAGTAAATTGAGGAAGTGTGATTGCGAACTATAACCAACGTGATAATATACAATGTAGACTTTTTTCAAGAGACGGAGTTTAATTGTTTGTGTATGAAAATGTAATTTAGTGATTATGTGCAAAAATTAATGCGTTGCACTTGTCAACAGAAACAATGTGACGATGGCGCGGTGCGCGGTGACAAAAAAATACTTAAGGCGAAATAACTATGTAGCTGAAAAAGCTCAGAATACAAATACCCATGTAACATTAACTTTTAAAAACACGGTTTTAGGCTAACGTTGGGATACAAAACATGCGAAAATACTACCATATCTGTACAAACGTGTATAACAGTTTAAAAACGACACCCAGTAAAGAGCCAAACAAACGAATTCCTTTTCAAGGTTTCATAACAACGCGAAACGTTTGCTTTCATGAATTTTAAACGAAGAGACATAAAGAAGGGCTCATATCGTGCATATAGATATAGGTACGTAGACTATAAACCTTTGTCATGTCGTACCTTTCTTATCTAAAAATTGTCAAGCAAAGCAGACGACAGGACGAACACTATCAAAACAATTTATTCGACAATGCAATGCAATAAATGTAAGAACAAATATTACGACGAAATCAAGTAAAAAATAAATTGTGACCTTGCAAGAGTAATCAATGTGTGAATACAGTAATTTAAGTTGGTTTCAGCCAACCCCTTGCATTTCCCTTCCATCCCTACATCATGTACATTAGAATTTACAAAAATTGATTTTTTGTGTAGGTTTGACCATGAAAACTCAAGAGAATGCTTATAAAATGAACATTATTAAGAAGAGCCATTATGTTTATTCAAATGCAGGATCAAGGGAAAATTGGCTTATTGTTTTTAATGCCCGGAGAGAATGAAATAGAAAACAATTCTTCCTTCAAAACCTAAAATTAGATCTTATACTTAATTCGTTCATCGATATTGCCCTTTCACCTAATTTGATTTTAAAGACTAAAAATGTATATTGACTAATTGTTTAGTACTACTTCTGGCTTGTCCTCCCTTGAGTCAGATAAATGGTCACTGACTTAACAACAGAAAATTACAAGTTGACATTCGTCTACCTGAACTATGGGATAAATCAACTATAATACGTGCCGTAATTGGGTATCACCGATTTCCAATGAACATATTAAGGACTCATACATACACGACATATGGCGATATTGCATAAAACGTAACACACAACGATATAAAAATATGGCAATTTTTCCTTGTCCTGTGGCAATAGTTTCTAAACGCTTCATATTATGTCAGTTAACGATGCGATAAATATGCATATGTAAAACAGACCTGGATCGAAATCTGCCTCATTATTCCTGAAATGAAAACGAATCGACATAATAGTCCAGAAAATTTACCATTCTGGAATTTTACAGTATTTTGTCCAAGTAAGTGTTCCAGATTAAATTTAAGAGCAGACATAGCAGTGCCAGGAATACCCTCCGCACATATTTTTGTGACATTGCAGCAGGTAAAAAACCCAAATCATTGTTCATTTTTAGCTTTAGCTCAATTTTTCTTTATTTTTATTAGAGTTAATTATAATTACTTGCATATTCGTAAGTTTTGAACCTATGTACTATGTTGTATAAGGCTATATAAACTGTAAACATGTTTACTATTTAGCCCCATACTACCATTGTCCATGACGTTTCCAACCAACTTCCTGCCAAAGTCCTTTAATTTTTAAACATTAAAACTGATACAAACTAGTCCTACAAACAGTACCGATTAAGCTTCCTGTAATTATAGAGCACTTAAGCTACTTATGAGACATTGGTTTAGCAATATCAGTCTGCTTCGGAAGGGTTATGCTGTGAGGTGTATTGTCTTGAACAACTTAGATATATATCGCTATGAGTCTTTGTTAGAAAACTACAATGCATAAATTTCTTTAACCTCATCCAAGGATAAATGTATTCAAGGCTGTCCTAAAATGCGTTTAACTAACCAGTCATCATCATTTGTACAAAAGAACTATCATCAGCCAAAAAGGGGGATGTCAGTCAACCATCACTAACAAAGGAACGGTTGCCATATTGATGATAAATGATAATAGATAAACTCTTACTTTATACCTACCCTTTGCGTGCTTAAATTTCTACGTACAACAACATGTATTTCATTATAGTGCATGAACATGTACACGTAATTTGTGCATACCTACACAGGTGGGAGGATAAAGACAGGACTTTCGCACCCGACTTTCGACTTTAATCCAAATTCCGACGTAGTAATGAACTGCAGTTAAAGTCCCTGACAACAGTAATCTCATTTGAATAATCGGAGGTGTCTACAATTTGAAATTAGATAATATAAAAGCTATTTATTTCAGCTATTTCCACTTTCCAGTAAGCTCGATGCGATCTAGGCTATTCTACACACGTGGTTATTTCACGTGAAAGATACATTCAACATTTTTTGTAATCAATAATCAAATCGATAATACTCAGACAGTAAAATTGATCTTCTATCCTTAATTAAAAAGATGCATTATTGAGTGTTGTCGTGGTTATCAATATTACAGTACACACGCATAAATGTTCACTATTTGTACAGACATGTTTGTCTATATGATTGTTACACTTTAAGTATTTATTCCCACAAGCGAAATAAAAGAACTCACAATGATTAAATATTTGTACGTTTGTTGTTTGTTAGCTATCATCTATTATGATTTAAAAAATGGGAGACTTGGTCATGGTCTGTGTCTCAGACAATTCCACCTTTGTGTCTGATACCTTTGTGTGTGTATGCAAATTTTCAATAATTGTTGTCAAGATTACAGTTTTCGATTCGTTTAAGTATACTATAACATCAAAGTTACTGATATGTCTATGCGTTAAATTTTTTCGTTTTATTTGGGAAATTAAGGCATCCATGAACCCATGTAGCATAAAAGAACTACTGACGTGTAATATATCATATCACATTATCATCGTAAATATCTTTGGATGTTGTCGTAAAGGCAGACAAACCGTCAGGACATCAGATAAGTTTGCTACAATTACAAATTTTTGATCATTGCACGACGTTCTTGTACAAGCGTATCCACACCAACTGACAACATTGGACCGAATCAAACTTATTTTTGTTATGCCGACTTAAACTGAAAACTGAACATTTTACACAAAACGCATAGCTAACAGTAAATTAAATTTAAAATTTAGGTAAAGCTCATTTCGTAGATACTTGAGTTTAACTGATGGTGGTGGTGGGTAAAAACAGCCGTAAACGCATAAACCATAATCATCATAATTCAAAAAACTGTCTTAGTGATTCACACAATTCCATAGTAATGATACTAATTAATGAAAGGCTCATTCAAATAATACTGTGCTGCCAAATTCCGTACGTCGAAAATTGTGTTTGATATTCTTTTAATACAAATGCCGACATTAACATAACGTCATTTTTAATGACTAGTCGATGCATCTGAAAATTGTGTGAATTTTGCCTCTAAACTCAATATTTAAGCTCATTTTGAAGGTACGAATTTTAACCAAGTATATGTATTCAAAGTACCATTATTCTATCGTTAAATAAGAATGAAAGGAAGAACATAATTTAAATGTGGTAATAAAATTGAATTCGTCATGCGTCCATGAAGTAATCGCCTTTGAAAGATCATCACACTATATGCTCAAGTAGAACAAATCTGCCGTTATATTGGTTGCGTCAATAAAGTTTTAAATTCAATCAAAACCGTGTGCCGTTACACTAGCTGTAAGACTTTCAACTGAACAATTCATCAACAACCACAAATGACTGATACGGTGTTGATTTGTGTACATCAAAACTTCAAAAGTTACAGATATCAAACCAACATTTGTAAAATTGAAAGTTACAATCGTTTTAAATGAGAGAGGACGAAGGCAGTTAATAGGTGAATCGGTGAATGTGACCGACAAATACACATAACATACATGTGCACATAAAATTAAATTTATTGATTGTATTCCAAATTTTCCATTTATTTAAACGAGATCAAAAAGCTCAATTGAATCTTTGGCACTACCTAAAGGTTCTCACGATTTTTACTGATTTTTTTTCATAGTAGCATAAAGCTAATTTACAGTATTCCAATTCACACTTCTTTCATAAACCTATCCTGAACTGACAATGGAGACATACTTAAAGATTGAATCTGACAAAATATTCCTTATTTTAATAGGTTACTATTGATGTGCAAACTGTATCATTTGTTCGAAGTTTTTAAAGTACCACATTTTTAGTGAGAAAAAACCATGTTAGCAAATTATGGTGCCATCAAAATTATGCATAAAGAATGTGACGTCTTGCTCTATTTAATATCGATTCTTTTCCTTACTGCATATTCCTCGTTTAAATTAATGACCTATTTTATGGTTTATTTTCTGGACGTATGTGTACCCACCCTTTTCATTAAAATGCCAATGTTTTTCTATTAAACGTCTTTGATTTTGCTTCTCCTTTGTATATTGTTTTATTCACGCATATTCAAACACTTTGTTGATAAAATACAATTTTCATTCACCACAAAATAGTGGCACAGCAGCATACTTATAGGAAACCGAAAACTATTTGCACGCATATGAAACATGATGTTTACTTTTTAAAGGAAAAGGGGAGTATGAGGCTGAAAGATACAAGGCTTAGATTCAGATTATTAAAAAGATTGTTCAATCTTCAATCTTCGTTCAGGTGGATTTGTTATACTACCAGTATATATTTCATCTACCCATGTCCCATGTAACTTTGATCTACTATTTTTTAGGCTTTCGACTGACAACAGATATGCACACAGTAACAGAAGAGAAATTAAAATCGAGCTTTAAAAGAAGTAATCAACTAGGAAAATCGCAACAAAGTTAAGAGTAAATCTGTATTTTCATTCTTCCCGTTAACAACAATTATTTGTTTTTCATTCAATATCATGTTTTCGTTTGATTCAGCGCAAAAGGCAAAATACAAATGCGTAAGTACAGGCTTACATGCATGCGTTCACTCATAAATTACATATTCACTGTAAATTCAGATTGGGGTTTTAGATATAACGTTATAAAAGCGATCTTTGTTTTTTAACTTTCAACAGGAAAGTGTTCTAATCAAATAGAAACTATCTCGGGATATAAAATCTGAAACATAAGGCCAAAAATTCTAGATTTAAAATAATACAATTCGATCACAAAAACATAAAAACTATGAATGCCATTTTTTTATTGATACAATACACTGAATATCTGTCGATATGTATGCATAGAATAGAAATCTTTCACTGTACTGTACCTATTCAAGTGCAAAGTACACTGAATATTGTTACAACAGAATTTGCTGTTTGTTTGTTGTCAATTTGTTTGCTAAAATGCGCAGGGAATTTTTATTGCCTTTCGTATGAAAATAAGCTAATACACAAGAGAAACCTAAGCGTCAAACGCTTTTAAGTAAAAACAGCATTGCGTACGATTTGCACAAACGATGCTTTCTTTATTTTCGCGAGTGAAAAATCCCAATTCCCATACCAGGCAGATCCGAAATGTGCAAATATGATGTATGACAGCAAATAATACAAAATTCAAATGACATACATACTTTTTTAGTGCGAGCTGCACGTATAACGTGGGTGTACGCAAATCCCTTTGTTGAACCTACATTATCAATCACTCAAAACACTGCAAACCTTTCAGATTTCCAAGAATCGACTGACGTTTGCATGTTTCAACTGACAGAAAACCAATAAAATGAAAGAAGCAAGTGAAATTAATTTATTTGAATAATACTGACAACGACAGCCACAGCCGTATTTACAATAGTTGTTCTTAAACCAAGTCTTTGCATTCACATATTCACATGTATGTAAGTATAATACATACCAGCATAATATTTCTTCTTGTGTACTTTTTAAATGTGTACTTTTTCCGTTTCAGTCTTGTCATAAGTACGCAATTCGCTTTATAACATGTCATCATTCGAAGACCATTTGTATAAAAAACAAATATTCCCTCCACATTTCTCTCGCTTTCTCCATGTTCTCAACAAGAACCAGCCAGCCGTTAACTTTTCTCAGGGGCAGAGACTGACAAGATAGCGGTGAAAAGTAAAAAAAAGTACGAAAAATGGAGAGAGCACGACAATAAATATAGGGAAGACGTCTGGTGTCGTCGTGTCGTGATCATGAAACTTTTTTCCAAGCCTAAGTCAGCAACTGCATGAAAAACAGATAGCACGTAGATGCTTTCACCAAAGCTGATGTGTCTGTCTGGTTCTATTTATATTCTAAAATGATACCAAAATCCTTACTGTTTCCATTAGGCACACATGCATACAGTCTTCGGAATACGGAACTAACGAGACATCCACCAAGCAGGAGGAATACAAAAGATCGAAAGAGTAGCATCAACACGAGTGGGTGGATGATATACCAAAACCGAAAGAAAGAAAAGTTATACGCCACGCCAGGAAGGAAGGAAGACACTTATAATTTAGTTTACAGGGGATTCGTGGAGATGCGTTTGAACACAGATGGGAAAGTCCTGTTGTATAAACAGCGGCATCATCAGTAAACCTTGGTTTACTAAACCAAACCAGCAATGTCTTAAACTTTTCACAGAAAACTTTACTTTTTCATGGTTTAGCCATGCCATGTTATGAAATGGCAAAACAGTAATTCTGCCTGCCAAGCCAACGTTGTTGAAAACATACACGGTGCTTACTCACCGTAAACAACCACCCTGCTGTTGTGTTTTTTCAGTGAAAGTGTCGTTATTCCCCTCGTTTTCCCTTTTCTACTGTTTACATCAAAATGTTGGCTGTTGGCTTTATGGTAATATTAAGCTTCTGAATATAATGTCATTCCATCCCCTCCTGCTCATTAACTATCGCTTTCCCTCTCATTTCCATTTCCCGAAAGAATACTTTTTTCCCGAAATGAAAACACTAATTCATTTCTTCGTGCTGGATGTATTGCATTATGCATACCATTTAGGGAATGACTGTAGTAAAAGAATGAACGAAATGTTTTGTAATGAATGCAATGAAAAAGTGCTTCTTCTAACATGCATACTAAGATTGAACGTTTTTAAAAATTAAATACGTGATCACAATATGTCATTCCATTACGTTTATGCATGCATTAAGAGTCTACAAAAGGGCATTCGCAACAATGCAAATGTACGCTGGAAAAATATTACTGCTATAACGAATGTCCTTCTTTTATTACCCATTCAAAAAGGAATGCGTTTATTTTTCTTCTTCTTTGTTTATGGTTATTACTCAATGGAGCATTATTTCATGACTCAATGAGAAGAAAAATCGTGAATTGGTCATATTTATATGTGGCTAAGAAGGAAAAGTACTCTCCCGTTTACATTGAAAGCAATTATTACCCGAATTGGAAACAGATCAGAACGCATAATACTTTCTATCATAAGGTTTCCCCGGAAAAAGAAGACCAAAGTTTTGAGCCAATGCCAAACCCAAAGGTGTGGTGAAAAGAGTTCAGCAAAAATGTCGTAACCGTAAAATATTTATAGCAAACAAAAATGTATACCCCACCCTTTTATATCATCCCACAATAAGTCTGGTTCCAATTTCATCTAGCCATTCCTTTCGCTTAAAAATTAAATGCGTACTCTATGAAGTCTTCCAAAGTTAATCGAATTTCAATTATAACTTAAATTAAAAGAGTCAAACTTTTTGGTCTGGAAATAGAACTATATGCTCCTATTGTAGCTCGAAAGTAAATTTCTAATTGACAGTCGACTAATTCTAGACAATAGCAAACCATACATAGCCATATTGTGTGAAAACTTCGAAGCCCACAAAATCGACATCACGCCATACCACACAATGCAATATGTTGCGTAGTTCAAGAGTTCTTAATTCAGTTTGGCATATTGGCATTCTTGGCAAAACAGTTAAAACCGTAAATAAATATATGTACATAAATACAAATATCGAAGTTACTTCATACGCCTGACCATATTTTACTTTTGGAAAGTCCCCGCCTGCTATACTTTGAAATGTTTTGAAGTTGTATGTTTCATCTGAAGCAGCCTGAGCTTAGAAAGAAATTCATCGTACTAACTAACTGTACTGACAAACGCTGCAAACGTAAGATTGAAATATTTACTCTTGTGGATTAATAACCAAAAAGTATAATGATGCATCATTTTCCATAAATAAACAGAAACGTTTGACTTTCACGTACTTGACCTACAAAAGAGTAAGAAAATTGAATCGCGTGAGGGAAAATGTTTAACGACCCTTTATTTTCAAAACAAACATTCTTTGTATTGAGGAAAGTATAATGATGATAGTTTGTCTAGTTATATGTATGCACTTATAAGTACTATTATGGGTAAACTCCATGGCATGTCATGGGATGACGCTAGTTTAAAATGAATTCAGTGGTGAGTGGGATTCAAAGAGTATATGTACTAGTTGATAGGCAGCCTTAGCTGGAACGAACAGGATTCATTTAATTCTCCATTTCATTCTCACAAAAATTGGTGGTAGAAATGTAACAAAGAAAGCATTCCCCACGAACAAACCAGCCACACACAATACAAGGCCATTAGACTATATTGCATTTTATAAAAGTTCTCTATTTTCTCGCAAGCTTATACTTCTTTTAGATTATATGGACGGCATGATTTTCTACATGCATATATGTTGGATAGCCTTCAAACTAAAATGCCTACCTTTATGAACACTAACAAACCAAACCGTTGTATTATCTATGTCGCTTGTGCTCCAAACCTGCCATTAAATCCCTAAACAGGCAGGCAGACGTGACGTAACGGCAGCATGAAAGAAAACCTTGTAGTTGTTCTCTGCATTCATAAAAGTCTAACTGGTCCACATACATACATGTATCATACATGCATTTTAGATTATACGGGAAAACAAAAAAAAAGTTTTCATTACTATGCTTTATGCATCATATGTTTTCCCTAATGCCCGAAACATGCTAGTTTGTGTGCGACTGCAGAAAGAAAAAGAGAAAGCAAGAAGGTAGAGCACTTTTTAATGCTTTTCTACAACATCACTTAACTTTCTTTATGGACCTTGATACTAACCTCCTCGTTATGGATGAATTGGCTTGGAAAGAAAGTGTAACAAACAAGATGCTTTCACCTTGGGCGCGTGAGATGCATAGAGAAGGCAACTAGACAAAAAACAGTTAAAACGATGAAGAAATAGAATTATTTCAAAAAGGTATTTCTGCTTTGCTGAACTGAACGAATAACGGGTACCCTTTCCTTGAAAGAGTGAAAGCAAAAAAGAAGCTACTTCATTTTACTGGACCTACTCTATGATCATATCCTTTCAAAAGGGTCTGATCTGATCATGTTTATGCTTAACTTCACATAATGCTACTTGACCAAGTAAAGTACAGCATACTGGTCCTGGTTCTAATTCAATATCCCAAATATTACTACAATAGGCAGGCACACTTTTTTAAAATTTCAATCTACATATATGAGTTAGGCTAGTCAGGCAGGATGCGCCTTTATAGTTAACTAGAGCCAACACTTTGTGTGAAAATTGCTGTCAGCTAGAGCAAGTTCAGCATTATCACCGGTCTAATGAATATTATGCATACTCAGCATTATATATGCTACAATTGCTACATAGTGATAAGTCTACAATAATCGAGCTCATTCAACTGGCAACATATGGCAAGCCAAGACTACATCATGCCAGTTTTATCTTGACTTGCTTTTACAGAATATAGATTATAGATACTATAAACTGTAAGGTAAACCATACAGCTATATTTTTAGTCATCATCAGTCGCCGCGAATGAAAATGAGGTCAGTCTATCGTCATGCAATGTTTTGAAGCAATATAACTGACTCTGATAGGGCAAACTGCATGGTTGCTGAGGAAGGTATGAAAAGTACGTAGGTATATGCAAACTTGACGGTATAAAGCTAAAGGATGACGATATAAAATAGGATGCGAGATGTGCGTATTGCAACTTTTCATTCCAAATGCCACACGACCAGAATAGTTTTTTTTTGCAATGTAAGCATCATCTTTTGTGATTAGTAGGTAAAATAACTGTAAAACCAGGTAGTGCTTGAAACATTGTCTGTGATATCTTTTATGCGTACGAATTGTTGTATGTAATGTAATCAGTATGCATGAAGTGATGAAGTTCGTAACATTTTCTTTGAAAGGATATTAGCAGGGTACGTGTGGGTAGTCTATGGAAGAAAAAAAGTATGCTTGGTGAAGGTTCGGTATCTTTTTCTCACTCAGGAAATAAAATGCAATTTTACGGGAGAGCTGTCATTAAACACACTTGACTAATTTAGTCCTCTAACTCATCATTTTCATAAATAAAAGGAAACATAAATATATCAGAAGTAACTTTGTTTTAATCAGTATTCTTCGTAATATTTGCTCATTCTCATAAATGCTATTTATATACTAGCATGGCTTTTATTTAAATACAAAAATTGATGAAAAATTAAAATATAAAACATGCTATGTAATTTAACGAAGGAAAACTGCACAGAATATTTTTATAAAAATTATTATGTAAGAATTGCATAAAATGATTTTAAAACCTCCCACAAAATCATTTCCTACATACGCAAAGCCAAACAATGCACACTTTTGCTAACAATAAGAATAAATCTGCAATGTGCGTGTAAAATGCTAGCTGTAATGATAACAATAGCGATCTAGGAATCCTATTATTATTTTTGTGATGTAAGCACTCAAACTAAAACCCAAGCTTTCAGGCTGTCGTTTTAGACACTTTAATATTTTGCTAAAATCTGATATGAAGTAAAACGAATTCAACTTAATAAAACAGTGGTTAATCTTCCTTTTTTAAATGCAAAATAGTACATGTTGCAAAGTAAAGTATTTTCTTCAATGCAACAATAGTACCAACCACCAACTTAACAAAAATACCGCAAAGTTATTTCTTTAAATGGGTACTAAACATTTTTGTTTACTTGTTAGAAAGATGTATGTAACGTATTGTGATTATGATGTTGCTTTCAGACCAATAAATATAATGAAAGTGCAGCGCAGTGATTAGTTCTGCCAAGATGGCTCATCTCTTCTTGTTAAAATTTTTCAACTATAAAATTTTGAGATGAATGGCTAGCTTTGTTGTGAAAAAGGGAAAGTTGGCCATTATATTTCGTAATAAATTCTGGCTCTGGGTTTCATGTAAATAAAACGGATTAAATAACGTTTACATCAAGACAGGATGGATGAATTATAAAACTAACAACCTTCTAATTAGATAATCAGAAAACTCATGAATAAATAATGCAAGTTCTCCCTGTCGTTGGGCCAGCAATTAAGTTTTGGGGCCTTGTTTAGTATTTCAGATACAGATTACAATTTAGAAATCATCCGCTATAAGTATTACCACATTAACAAAGAAAAGAGTTGCGACATGACATGATTAAGTGCGAATCGGGCACATAGGTATGTTCGTAAACTGTAGTCAATCGATTAGCTAACAGTTGATGTGAAAAGATGCTACCCAAACCCAAAATGATTATGTTAATTTTTATTTCGTACTTATTTGTATGTAGTTAAACTTTAACTTGAAATTGTCTACGATGATGCGCGATGTATTTTAAAATTAAACTCCAAACATCTCATTTAGAAAAATTCATGCAAATTTAAGTAATGATCCACCCTAACCGACAGACCAGACAATTTTTTAGTCACGTCATCCTGTTGAGAGTTGTGAATTTCATTATCATTTAAATGAAATCATCCTCATAAGCATAGTAAGTATATTCTCTTGCGTTTGTCGGTCATCGACTTTTTAGGATTTTACCCTCATGGTAATTGCAAAAAAATACTATTTCCTTTCATGCTTTGCAACATTTTGCTAGTGAATCTAGTCTCTATTACCGTGAAACTGAAACTTGTGGTGAGTATAAATACTAGTGATAGTGATACAACCACCTTCATCATCATTTCATAGAAGCAACTTGTCAGTTGGACGGACGGAAGAGCTATATTAACTGGTAGAAGCCAAGCCACGCAAAAAAATAATTGCGTGAGGAAATAAAATGAAAAAGGAAATAGTATGAACTTTAGAGTGTGGATTCGAATGATGCGGCCAATCACACTGTGTGCCGTCACATTTCCTGGATTTGGTACTCCACGTTCATTGTTCAACTTCATAAGTTTGCAACTTTGCAGAGATATTGTAATTTTTAGACTAACTGGACTTACTTCCGTTCGGTTGTATTTTGTTCCGTAAAACTTCATGTATTTACCTAGTTCGTTAGGGCTGGGCTGGATCTTTTTTTTGTACGCCAGATAAAATGTGACATTTCAGTTTTAATCAGAATTAGAATAACGTTGCGTTGCGCAAAGTTGTGCATTGTAATGCTACATAGCAAATGAGTCTGCAAAAAAACTGTATTTTTGTGCGCACATGCATTGAAAAATCCTATTTTTGGTGACACTTTTCCCGTTGACGAAAACGACTATCATCCAAAAAGTAATTAAATTAAATTCGATCCAAATATCAATTTTTGCCAAAAGTGCAGTTTTTCTTGCGTCTCGACACGATTTTGTGAAGAGATTACCCTACTTACTTGCAAGTGTCAAATTAAATACCTGTCAGTTATATTCTGTCTGAGACCACAGGAAGCCAATGGAGCAAATCAATAATTTTATATAAAAAGAATAGATACACCCGCCTGCTTATCTCTTCCCCTTTTTCGTTTTTATTGGATATTATTTATCGATTTGCACAGTACAACCTAACACGACTTTATCAAAGGTAAATGATGTCCACAAGGTGTTGCATATTATTCAATCAAATGAAACTCAAGCCTTTCATGTGCAGAGGTGTGTTTAATGCCATGCTATACATATTTGATTAACAAATCATGAAATATCCATCATTATTATCAGCTTTGATACAGGCAATTTCATTCTATACCAATTTTGGCCTTGGATTCCCATTAAATTTACAAAAGTGGAAACCGACTTTGTTATTTCGAAGAACTAGCCTAACCGACTCATCCTCAAATATTCAGAACTGTTATAATCCAATAACCAACAAAACACCTGAAAAACCAAAGAAGCCGTCGTAATGCAAATGAAAAGATATCATATTCATTATGTGATGTGAAATAGTACGACGGATTATCATAAGCGCACAGGTAGAACAATGATGTACGTAACATACGGAGACACCAAGACCAATAATCTTACTTCCTAATGAACATAATGGTTAGGTGTCACTTTGTGTGTTTGTTTTAATGAAGGCTAAGGTCGTACTATTACTTTGTTTTATACCGTTTACACCTGTACCTACACAAGTGTGTATGCATCAATGCAGGAACATTTTTTTCATAACTGGCTATGATGGCTTATGATGGGAAACTATTCATTCTGTATTCACGACAATTTGCAAATAGTTTCGAGTTGACAGTATTGCCATTTGTTACTTTTACTTAAGACTTGTAGTTGTACTGCTTCCTCAATGTTTTAAGGTTTGTTTCATTGTTAATATGATAACTCCCCCTGCCACTCAAATAGATACATTAACTATAAAACATAGAAGATATTCATTCACTGTCTTGTTAATTGATAATTTCTTGATCAAAAAATGGCACTTGTGTTATGTTGGTTGGTGGCAATGGCATTAATTCCATGACTGGCGGACCTTTCTGTTTGTAAGTCTTCAATGTACTCGCTAATTCTGATGTTGTTATTTCATACTTTTAACAAATTTACTAAGATATCAATGACTAATGACTTAGCAGAGAAATTAACGTGTATAGCAAATTCAGTCTACTATTTAAGGCAATAAAACATCGATCGAAATTAGTTAGTATTTAATTATAACTAGGACTTTTCATTGTTGTATACCTACCTACATTTGTCATGATATTTTCTTGTATTATCCTAGTGTTAGTGCACGCATATGCGCAACTAATGTAAGCAAAAAATTATTAATCCAGTATTTAATTTTGCACGATTTTTCAAGGTCTTGGTTTTTATCAAGTTTATAAAGTAGTTGAAATGTGCATAATTTTTTGTATAATTCAAAAAGAAACAAAAAATGTCATATAAAGCCTTGTACAATCATCAAATTGGTTTTAATGTTCATAATTTTACGTGTACGTAAAATGTAGTTGCCCAACCGCAACCCGAAGAAACAAATCTAAATGCAAAAACGAATTTGGATAATAAATTGATGATGCAAAATTGGCAAAACATGAAAATTATCTTAAAAATACTATGTGGATAGTAGATAGATATGAATTAATATAATTATCGCGGTCACAAATGATGCCATTTTTTAAGATGCATTAACCCAAAGTTAAAAATTTCGATACTTACCTCCTTCAATGCACGGAAAAAATACGAGCAAGAAACGAAGAAGCAAAATCCGTTTACGCATCATGCTATATGATGGTTTTTAGGTGTTATTCACTAAAAATATATGCTTATCCAGTTTGGAACTAAACAACTTCCATTCGCACTCATCCAGATATTTTGTTTGACAACTGCTTGTGCTCTCCAAGCGAAACAATGATTTTTAAAGAAATTTTCTCACACTTCATTTGTTCATGTCTTGGAATTGACAATCAATCCTGTTTGTTATTCATTTATCCAACCAGGTATTCTTTTGCATATCAGCGAAATACATGGAAATTTATTTTAATTGCTTACAACAGGCTTCTCAGCACACTTTTTCAACATTTAATTCACTCCCGTACCAACATTCACTTCCAAGACACTTGAAATCAATACCAGCTTCTTGCGAACCTTTCTTTCCCTGTCAACAGCAAAACCACCCCTTCCCAATGTCAACTTTAATTTCAGTCTAAAGATGTAAATTGGAGTCTAAATGACTCTTCGCCAAACTTCAAACTATTTTTCTTTAATCACGCCATTTCTTGGTTTGTTTTTATTACGACATACCAATCCTTTGAATAAGTTTGAGTAAAGTTCTAAAGTTATTGTGCCTCCCTTTCCACGAATTTATGATCATGATGTCATCATTATCATCATGACCACTTTCGTTACAACTTCAATATATTTTGCAACATTATTACTGTCCAGTCCTTGGACTCAGCCTGTAACGCTGGTCAAACTTTGCATTAAAATTTCAAAGATTATCTTTCTTATAGTTAAAACAATGAAATTTCAGTACACTATTTCAATTGTCGAACTACTCTCCGTCTCCCTCACAAGTACACTGAAGTAATTACTTTTGCACAAGTACAAAAATCACAAAAAAATCAAACTTATTTTGCTTGAATTGCAGAGTTACATATAAACTTTGCTTTGCACTGTTTTTTTGCCTGTCGTACTCTTTATCAAAAAATAAGATGAACAAACCCTTTATTTTATGAACACACAAAAAATGTAACTTGCACACACACCTCAGCAACTACAGCAAAAAAAATCATGCAAAAATTATTTCTACGAAAACTTCTTATAGCTAAAATTCTTGCTAACTTGCTAGCGCATCTTCATTCAAGGTAGGACAACTAAACTTATCCAGCTCTCATATTTTTTATTGGAATGCTTTTCATGAGTTTATTCATCTAAAAGATGTCCAGACAAAAGCACAACATAACATAACCCTTTCCTATAGCTGTGTATTTTTTGTGATTATGAATATTATGATTATGATTACTTTTGCACAAAAATATTCAAGTATTCAAAATGCCATACAACACAGCATACTTTTCCACACAGTGCAATTTTTGTGTATTTAAATTGTTTATTTATTATGTGTTATAGGACATTTGTATTGACGATGGAGTGTATTCTCACAGACAATGAATACATTGTCAGCAAGTGCGTTTAACTCTCCTTTAGCTTTGGATCAACACTAAACGTCGAAACTTAGACTTTTGGGATGAAAAACCAGCTGAATATCTGAAGAGCAAGTATTACAAACTTTACAAAGTATCTACCCTGCACATAAAAAAGTACTACAACTACAGGGTACAGTGGTCGTGGTCACAGTGTATAGACTCAATATAGCACACGCCACACACAAAAAAAACATAACAAAAGTATCAAAGGGGTATTTCATAAAAACGCTTGTCGCATTTATTTTACTCAGGTTTACTTTTTATCATACAAGGAGCATGACTCATATGACTCATTTACGATACAAACGTTAGTTTTTAGGCATTACAACGAGCTTAATGACGATCACAGTTAAATTCAAGGCACATCGAGATAAAGAACATAATTGCCGCATATATCTCTCTATTTGATTCTGTTATGCTAGATATTCTACCATAACATGTTATCTCTTATTTTATAGACTAATATTATAGGTAGGCTGCTTATACCGATACCACTCTTGCATAGCGATGCGATGTTATAAAATCCACATAATACTCCTCTCATATTCTCATCTCTGCTTACATTGTTAAATGTTGGTAAGTTTAGTTGGTAATGAACTCTGTAAAACCTGTGCTCTTGCTTGTGTGCAAATGTGCGTACTATGTTACGTATAAGAAAAATAAGAACGAACAAATACACATCCTATCTTTTAGCGCAGCGGATATGGAAAGATATTGGTCTGGTCGTACCCGTACAAAATAAAGTTTGAAAAGAGACTCAACAATATGTAACTTAACTTTGTATGTAATGAAGCGTCTGTCTGATGTCTGACCAGGAATTTTACGAAGAAGTTTGTGTGCATGCATGAGGTAAAGTAAACACAACACCACTAAAACCAAACACCATTGCGATGCGATTGTGGATTGCAACTTGCATTTCATCTGTAAAACGAAATACAAGTAGAATTGTACTTGTTATAAACCTAACCCTTTTCGAGGAATATCATGTCATGTAGATGTAAGTATGTGTATTACAGACACGGATAAAATATGTTGTGTTAAAAGATAGTATCCTACAAATGCTTCCCATTCACAAAAAGTGCAGTTCTTCCTGAGGCAATATTGTGTGGTGCTAAATGATAGTTTGAGTTTGACTTCGATTTGATGTGTTAGGTATTAACGTGAACACGGACGGAGCAAATTTTTTTTCTTTGTCCCCTTTTTTCAGAATTTTTATTGCATAAATATCTGATGAGATCAGAGTAATAACTGGGTACTTGATTGTACAGTTTCAGAGAGGATTGAATAATATTATTAGATGCTGCTATGCAATGCAGTCTTAGATCAAGTACAAAATACAAAATAAAAAATTCTGTATTTCAGTCGAATGACACTTTTCGTCCCTTTGATTCTTGATTCAAATTGTTGGTTTTCTTGGTTGACTTGATTTCATTTCTATTGCTATTTAATGAAAAAAAAAATCTTTTAAAATCGATAGAAAAAATTAAACATCTTTGATAAAAATTTGCAAATACCTTATTTGTTAACTGTATTTAACAAATTACAAGTTATCATGTTCTACAAATCTTTAAAAAACCGACAGTCTACTGTCTACTAAATTGGTTTGTCAATTCCATGTTTTTAAAAACCATTTTTTTTCACTGTTAATCTTTTTAGTAAACAGTAAACGTATTATTTTGGCAGTCAAAGTTTGTTTCTAAAAAGCAGAGTAATTTTAAAGTTTATCTTGGAACACTAAAATTGGTAACTGGAAAATTGTGTCAGAAATACTAACTTGTGCTTTCACAATTTCTTCACTGTATTTTCAATTTCAAATGTTTATTGTTTATGAAACTCATATTTTCATTAATGACTAGACTAATGACTCATAACTAATCTACTAACTGAATCGTACACTTTATATTACGTACATGAACAAGACATTGTATAACAAACTTAAAATTTATTTTATGATTGATTGCTTTGACTAAACTGAGTTATTGAAGACTTTGCATTGCAAAATGTACGACGAAAAAGTTCTTTCCTAAATTTTCCTCTGATTCACCAATATTTTACCCCAAGTAGATGCTTTAGTAAAGGAATCATCCTTGCTGACGATTTGTTGATGATGTGATATGTGATGGATGAGAATGTCGAAGTTAGTTGACTAAAAATGATGCATTCGCACACAACATAGAATACAACGCATGCATAGAAATGAATCCTTTGTTCATTCTCACGCTTTACTTTGCTGGGGCAATGCGCACACAGCAAGCTTTTACCGCAAGTTTACAAACTTGTTCTGCAAGAAGTGTAAGGTGGAGAGGTTCAATGCGGTAGTGTTCTTTTATCTTAGCTTGAAGAAATTCAAGCACGTGCTTATAGTTTTCTGGTGCATCTGCTTTTTTAGTTGACAGCAGAGAACTAATTATTCAGCAGTTAATTCAAGGATTTGAGGTAATTAAGATATACATTTAATTTTATGCAGTTAGAAGTTTAATTTAGTTTTTTGTTGGTAATAAGTTGAGGTTTTAAGACAAGCTGTTTTCTGTGTAGGCTATGGCTGTTCGTTTTGTGAAGCATGTTGTTTATCATGCTATGCTAATGGTTTTAAATGACGATTGCAAAGCAATATCGCAAACTAATTTGATTAATTGTCTTCGTGTTTATAATTTAGTGCTATACTCAAATCTTGGCTAGGAGGCGTTGTGAAAACATCAATATCAGCTGGTATTGTTGGTGGGCTGGTGAAGCAGTTAAGTGCGAGGAAGAAAGTGTTGAGGTGCAGGTGGCGGCGACGCTGCATTGATATCGAAGTTTTTGTTTGTTCCTGAGTTCCAGTGATTTATTCAAGATGGCTCAGTATAATTTCAAAAAGATAGCGGTGGTTCCGACGTCAACGGTAAGCGAGTTCAGCTCATTATTGTCAATTTACGGAAATTGCTTGTTTTTGCACTTATCATGGAGTACAAGTTTTAATTAACGTGTATGTGTTTTACAGGAGTTTATAGACATCACTCTATCAAAAACCCAGAGGAAAACTCCTACAATTATCCACAAGCATTATAAAATTACCAGAATTCGGCAGTTTTATATGCGAAAGGTCCGATTCACTCAGTCCAATTTCCATGAACGCTTGTCTCAGATAATCCAGGAATTTCCAAAGCTTGAGGTAAAAAGATATACCTTAAATCATTTTACTTTCGTGCTGCTAAGTTTTTTAGCACTTTTGTAATTACCATTTTTTCTAATTTTCAGGATGTTCATCCATTTTATGCAGATTTGATGAATGTACTGTACGATAAAGATCATTACAAGTTAGCTCTTGGTCAAATCAACACATGTCGTCACTTGATTGACAAGTAAGCAACAAATTAAAACAATTCATTTTGTAATAATTGGTATTCATTAATTTGATGACAGTGCTTTCTCATCGCATCATTACTTATATATTTTATAATTACGTATTTTTCAGTGTTGCAAAGGACTACAGTCGTCTCCTCAAGTATGGTGATTCCATGTATCGCTGCAAGCAGCTTAAAAGGGCTGCGATGGGTAGAATGGCAACATTAATCAAGAGACAAGCTCCGGCTTTGCAGTATTTGGAACAAGTTCGTCAACATTTAGGTCGTCTACCAAGCATTGATCCAAATACACGTACCATTTTGGTATGCGGGTTTCCAAACGTTGGAAAGTCATCTTTCGTGAATAAGGTAAGAAGTAAAATCAGTTCTTTGTCAAAGACCTATCGATCTTCATTCTCGATCTCTGGCTAAGCTTCAGACTAATTGTATAATTTTTTAAACGAATTTCAATAGATTACTCGTGCTGATGTGGAAGTTCAGCCTTACGCGTTTACAACCAAGTCGTTGTATGTTGGGCACACGGATTATAAATATTTAAGGTGAGTTAACTAAAATTGAAAAGTTAATGTGTCAACTAAATAGGCAAGTTGAACCTGATTTTAATTAACTGGTTGTATTTTATATTTGACCTGGCGTTTAGATGGCAGGTGGTTGACACACCGGGTATTCTTGATCATCCGTTAGAAGACCGTAATACCATTGAAATGCAGGTAAGAGGACAAATTATATTTATTTGTCTAATCTGGATGTTTTCTGCATTAACTGCAATGATTTATAATATTGTTGAACTTTTTAGGCAATCACGGCATTAGCTCATCTTAGGGCCGCTGTTCTGTATGTTGCGGATCCTTCGGAACAATGTGGCTATACTCTTGAGCAGCAGATCAGTTTATTCAACAACATTCGACCATTGTTTGCAAATAAACCGTTGATTTTTGTTCTAAACAAAACCGACATTATTCGGATGGAAGACCTAAACGCTGAGAAGAAGAGTGCTATGGATGAAATTGTATCAGATCCTGATATTTTGATGTTGGAAATGAGCACTTTTACTGAAGATGGTGTAATGACTGTCAAGCAAGAGGTTAGGATTTAATATTTCTGTTTTCTATCAGAATGCTGATTGCGATATGTTTATGAAGTAATTTAATCCCATGTTTTGTGTCACAATTTTTAGGCGTGTGAGCGTTTGCTGACCTTCCGTATAGAATCAAAGATGAGAACCAAAAAAGTAAACGACTTTTTGAATCGCGTTCATGTAGCCATGCCGGAGCCAAGGGATGATAAACAACGACTCCCTTATATCCCTGGTTAGTATGACATATCAGTTTCTAAATTTTGATGAAATGTAATGTTAGTGTTAAATTCCAGCTCAGCTCATGGCTCATGAATGACTCTAACCTTTAATTCTTACAGAGAAAGTAATGTTGAGGAAACATGCCATGCTTACTGAAGGACCCCTTCCTACGAAAAAGTTGGAAAAGGATATAATGGAAGAGCTTGGCGATGACTACATTTTGGATCTTAAGAAAAATTATGATCTTCCTGATGATATGAAATACGACGTGATTCCAGAAATTTGGGAAGGGCATAATATTGCTGATTATATTGATCCAGATATCTTGAAGGTGAGTTGAAAAATATTTTTTTGAATAGAAGTCAAGTCGAGTAGTAAAATAGTTTTTAGTAAAAGCATTCGTTCTCTTTCTAAATGTGAGATAATTTACTAATTCCACTTTCATTTATAGCGTTTGGAGGAACTTGAGAAAGAGGAAGAACTTCGCATGGAAGCTGGATACTATGATAATGACTCTGAAGAAGAAGATGAGGAAACTCTTAATATCCGTGGTCTCGCATCAAGAATTCGGGAGAAGAAGAAGATAATGAGGGTAAGCATTAAAACATTTTTCTGATGATTATAGCTAGTAAACAGCGTTAACTGATTTACTCATCCTTACGATTAACTATTTTACTCTTTGCGTTATAGATTGAGAGAGACTTGACAAAGAACAGTAGAAAACCCCACTTGCCGCGTAACACACTTGCCAAGACTAGGGAGCGTTCTGTTGCTGGACTTAAGAGGAAGATGAGCGAATTGGGAGTTGATATTGACACCGATAATCCAAACGTAAGTTAAAGTCAAAGTATTATAATTTAAGTTTTGTTGTGGAAATTGGAATAATTAAATATGGAATTTTCCTGTCATTAGGCTCATTTTGCACGGTCTGTAAGTCGCACCCGGTCACGACCTCCAGCAGAGAAGCGAATGCGTAAGGAGTCCACCGCAAGATCACGGTCGCGCTCTATGTCTAAGGCACCTAGGGACGAAATGGGTATTAAGGATATTGGTGTAAGTAAAAAAGCAGTTTACATATCTACTTGTTATATTTAATCAGTTTTAATCATTACCATTAACAAAATTCAAATGTTATGTTTGTGCAGATGAAGAACAAGTTGCAGAAGCAAAAGGCAAAGGCGCAACAGAAGGGAATCGCAAAACTTGCCCGAAAGGGAGAAGGAGATCGTCACATTTTCGACTTGAAACCCAAACATTTGTACACAGGAAAGAGAGGAACTGGAAAATTGGACAGGCGATAATTTTGTCTTTTTGTTTTCAAGCATTTTGTTACGTATTCGAAATAAAAGTTATTACTTATTTACAAAATAAACTTTGTTCATAACAATTCATTTTTAATGGTGCAATTACATTATGGTAATTAGCATGGAAACAAATCATTCGCAATTCGCATCACGAAAGACCGCTATCAAAATCATGGAGTCAAGGGTCACAGCCTTTGTTTTTATGAGTAAGTCCTAACTATTAGTACAGAATTTCAAAACACCCCGAAAATTTATAGTTCAGGAAGCCAGTAAGTTGAACTTGAAAAGAATTCGGATTGTCGACGTGCAGTTTTCTTTACTAACTAGTCCTTTAGCGACAAGTATATTTAGCATTTAAGCATGCGTTGCGCAACGCGCAGGGTGCTTGTGTGGAGGAAGAGGGCAGGGAAAGGGAAGGGGAATAGTTTTTGTGTGACTTCATATGACGTCGTTCATTTTTTTCTGTGAGAATTGCAAGGCATGTATGACACTTTTAGTGTCATACGAAAAAGAAGGCTAAGCTGAAAAGCGTTTTTCTACAAAAAGTGAGAAGAAAATGAAACCCGAGCAGAAATGCCAAATTTTCACGACAAATGACAGATAGAAAATTTGATGGAGGTGATTACATAAGGTGTACTCCGTCCGTATATATGTACATTGTATAGTGGTTAGGTGTTAGGTGACAGGTGACAACTGACAAGGATAGGATAGAAAGTGTGGGCGTTCATGGTAAAGTAATCGCCAATCGTAGTATTAATCAAGTGTCAAGAATTAAGTTAATTAAATTAGTTTTGGCTGATTTTTTGACGCTGTAAACGAAAGGAGCCCTGCTTACTATACCGCAACATATTTCTAAAAGGTAAGTTTAGTGTCACTAGAATTGGGTTACGCTGCCATTTTTCATATTCGTTCGTATTGATTTTCAGGCCTATTTCAGTTAGAGATCAGGAATTGGATCCAATTCCCTGGGAATTGGATCCAATTCCTTCGGAAGGAAGTGGATCCAATTCCCTGGGAACTGAATCCAATTCCCTGGGAATTGGATCCAATTCCTTAAGTGAAAGTTCATTAAGTTTTCACTAATTAATTAAAATTACTAAAAAACAGTGACAAGTAACAAGTTTTTTATTTTCGATTCAGATAGAGAAAAAAATTTAGATTTTTTTAAAGCTTACAGATCAAAAGTTCATCGTTGCATTTTTGTGTAATATTCTATCAAATAATTAAGTTGAAAAACGGCTAAAACTAAGAAACTGGCCACTTTTTT
>JAQFXM010001648.1:0-30210 GCA_034693345.1 Entomobrya multifasciata | reverse complement strand
AGCTAGAGCACGTAAAAACTCACCAGCAAAAGAGAGCAATATTTATCACAATACCCACAAAATGTTAAGTTGAAAGTTGGCTTGTTGGGGCGTCTCATCATGGCAACGTTCATTTCATATTATATTCTCATGCACACATATTCTTCCATAAAACTAATATTCTTGATGGTGGTGGTGGTGGTGATTGTAACGATAATGACGACGATGGTGGCAGTGGTATTGCCATCGTAATACCTACGTACGTTATATCTAGATTCAAACCTTAAAGGAATATATATAAAAAGTATACACATATTGTTACCATATATACAAGTTCAAAACTCTTCTCACTCATTCAATACAACATAAACGTAGCATCATCATTTTGTGTAGAAAAGGAGAAATGGATAGAGGTTGAAATGAGCATTTAGTTTTTGTGGATAAACTGAGCTGAGGAGAAGAGCTGTGACGTTGCATTGTAAGCTTGCAAGTTGGTGATGATGAAGATGAGAAGAAGCCCAGAAAAAAAACAAGCCTTGTATAATATGTATGTATGTTTACACATAGAAATGGGACAACAATCATCGTCATATAATATACCCAAACCCAACTCGAAAGAGTAGCAATAGCAGTTTTCCTTTTATACGAAGTATTGCATGGAGGATTGTTGGCGTGTATCTAAAGCTTGTACCAATGCAACACAGTAAACTCAGTACATTAGAATAGAACACTAATCCATGGATCGTGAAAAGCCATCTCTCTGCTTTTGGTTGAGAGATGAAGGGAAGTAGAGAATCAGTTCCTTCATCCCAGTGAAAAATATTGTACTTGCATGTTATATTCATTGGTGTATGCAAACGCAAAACGTGTCCTACTCCCAAAAAACTTTTTATCAAGCAGTGGAGAAGAGTGAGTGGATGGATGGAAAAAATAGCATCTGTCAGTTTCTCTCTCTCTCTGGTTGCCTGTCTCATTTTGCTTTGCTTTACCTTTTGGTTGGCTTCTCCACACAGTACGCGAAACCGGCTTCGGTCCCCCTTTCACTGAATTATCATTTACTATGCTGCTTTTTTTGCATTTATAGCTTTACAACCAAGTTAAAAACTTTAATCATAATGCAGTATTGTTTAAATGGGGCATGGCAGGTTTTATGCTTGTTCGTTTATCCATCCATAGCTCCATAAAACCTCTGTTATTTTAGAAGTGGCGGAGGAGAAGCGTTGGGATAAAATAATTTCCATTGAGGGTGAATATTGAATATTACATTTTTTCCATTTTGTTGCCAAGATGCAAGCCTTTTTATTGTTCTTCTCTGTGTCCATATTGCATGGATGGGAGAATGTGCATGTAAAATTGGTTAAAATACTTTTATCAGCAGAGTTGCATTTCGGAGAAGAGAAAATCCACAAAAAAAAAAGTTTGATGCATGGCAGCATGCATGGCGTTTAGCAATATTCATAAAGCACACAACAAAATTAGGCATATAACAGATAAGCCTTTCAAGCATTTATATAGATATTTATATTATAGAGGATTAAAGGTTTCAAATGCCGATGCCGACCTAAAAGTGAGTGCTTTTTATTTATTGCCCAGTGCGAAGTTTTTTTTACACAAGTAAAAAAATGCACAATACTTCACGGTATATTTGGAAGAAAAAATATTTGCACTGAAATTGATTATGTTGTTACTTCGCTACCACCAACACCACCACCGTTATAAATTTTTATAGTATTTGATTTGTGTGACAGGCCAATTATGCCAAGTGCTTTTAAGAGTGTAAATTGCAAATACTGAGATAGCTGTGTACACAAAACATTGAGTATTTCACAGTAGTAGGTAATCACTCGCTCCTGTGCATAATTTGTTATTTTTTACTATTCATGTATGAACGTGTGTATATTGTATTATTATTATTCAGTCGCTCTTTTTCATCCTTTCATTTTAACAACCTGCACGCTTCTTAACAAGTGCAAAGGCTAATAAAACTTGTCAGGTTAACGATGTAGTAAAGAAATGTACAATATTTAAAATACACTTGTGAAAAGAAATTGTAAGATTTGAAATGCGAAATTTGTTAATTTTGATAAGAAAAAGACAGTCCTTTGAAAATCATATGATGTACATGAAATGAGATTAACTGCATGCATGGAAGTTCAATCTCAACAATTTATCAGGATAAAAACGTTACCAGGAACAGACTGTCAACTGTTTCTCTACTTTATGCGGTTGTTACATGCAGTCCCTGTGAAGTGAAGTAGTATACATTTCAATGACAGTAACAACGCCAGATAAAACATCGTTAATATTTATTATGCACTTGCGTAGCTCATTGCTCGATTGCAATTTTTATTATGGATACATTGTATCTTGAAACCTGAAACTGTCAAGCTGCTAAACTGGAAGTGTACAGCCAAGAACTGGAACAAATGTACATTTATCATCTTGTTGAAAATTTGCATTGCATACAGTCATAAATATAGATCAGGCAAGTTTTATTTCAAGCATCATGGCGTTATCTTAGCAAAAAAAAATTATGGTACTTGTTCGATGCATTTTTATAGAGATTTTATAAGCCTGACAAAGCAAAGTTTTGCATGAACGTGTTGCAATTTTTACAGTACAAAGTATACTGTATCAAGTATTTACGTAACGCATCGTAAATTGATTCGGGGAAAAAACTAGCGCTATATACTACATGCATATTAGCTAAGCTTGTATTTGTAACACAAAAGAACAAATGGAATATAGAGGTTATTTCAAGGTAAACTAAACTAACGAACAAGTTTTTCAAAATAAAAATACTATTACTGCTACTATTAATGGACCTTGTTCCAATGCTGCATAAAAGACAATAAAAGAGCAGAACATGTCGAGGGATGACTGATAATATTTATGATGGTCCCAAGAAAAGAGTTGCAGTTTCAATTTAAGCAAAAAAATGTTTCCACTACAAGTTACAAGTGCACCACTAGCAATCACCAGCAGCAAGCATCATCGAGTTGGCATATAGTTTTTTTTGAGAGTTGCATTGCATGATGATCATCATCCCTGTAAAGATAATCATGGATCATTACTATGCTAGTGATGGTATGTCAGATTACGGCAGAACATGAAAGGATGATGGTGGGGGATGTTATTATGCACATGAAGCATTTTCTGCCATAATGAAAATAAGGATAATGGGTTTCCTTGAAAACAAGAGAAAATGCAAAAATGCAGTGCAGCAGGAAAAAGGAAAAAAGAGCATTGTCTATTGGCAGCAGTACAGCAAAAGATGTTCGAAAATTTTATGAGGGATGCTCATTTTGAGGAACAAGCAAAAAAATAAAGTCCAGAGAGTAATGAGAACTAAAGGATGACGCTGATGATGATGATAATGAAATAGAAAATGCATTGCATGTGAAGTGCAAACAAAAGCAAAGTACAAGGTACTTTTATGTCCAAAAAAAGTTGGATGGTTCATAAAGAAAAAAAACGACAATGCAATGATGGGGTTTTATTTTCGAAGTTAAATACATGTGTTCACTTTCGGTCAGAGCAATAAAGGATGATATTTGCTGAGTGATGATGATGATGATGATGAAGTGAGATAATGGTAAAGATGATGTGCAGTTGCACATTTCTACATGCAAGTTGGTTTTTTGTTGGCTGACGATAGCAGCATGTAGTGCAGTGTAAATAGTTTTTAGGCTTTTTTTTGACGAAGTCATTAATTTTTTACGAATGTCATCGAAAGGTAAAGGTAATCTTTGTGCATAACCGTGCAGAAAATTAAGTGTTGGGTAATGCACAAAGTGAGGAGAATGAGAGAAACTGGAAATGGTCCCAAAACTTTTTTCGTGTAAGAATTTTGTTTTATTGTTTTCACATGCAGAACGTTTTAAAAATCTGCTGGCAAAACCAACAATAAAATTTCATAATGAGGACGACGATTCACTTGCTTAGTTTTTTGCAAAAAATAAAATAAAATTGGTACATGTTTTCTCTGCCAATTTTTAAAATGGAAATGCACATGATAATGCAACTCAACGTAATCTTTTGTTTACTCACTTGGAAAAATGGTAATAAAATCAAGGAAGGACCTTGTTCTCTTTCTGTGTTTTGAATTACATTTTAATATTTTAGTGGAGGAAATGGTACAAAAAAAGAAGTTGCATTGGTCATGTACAATATTAGCGTTTAAATTCTCTTGGCTTTAAACAATTACTCATATTTTACAAAAAATATATTTCATTTTTAATTACCACTTTATGCACATGTACGTTTAATGTGGCTTTACGCCAAGTATTTATGTTCTCTTTGTTTAATTTGACATTAGCCAAAAGAATTCATAAATGTTCTGGAAGAAAATCTCAAATTTTGGGTTAATTTTTTATTGATGCAGTTTATGTAAAGCTTATTCCATTTCGCTTGCATGTACAACAAGGGACGATGATTTACCTATTTATTATTGACTTATTGATTTGTGAACAAAGAAGAAATTGAAAATTTTGTATGAAAGCTTGCTTCATTGCATTCCACTAATATAACCCTCTATATTTCAAGCCACCTGTTATTTTTTTCAGCGCAACAAGTGGTTGAAGAATAAAAGGTTTGTAAGTAGTTTCGTGAATATCCGTAGAGGACTCTTTACTACCAGTAGCCTAAAAGTGCTATTCGCTTACCTACCTGGTACCTGGCTGGACTGCAGGAAGATACATCCATCAGAAGAACCTACAAGTGTAACCCCATTTCATGTAGCGACGAAAAAGAATCAGTTTTGAGGAAACAAAGACTGCAGTCAAAAGTTTTTAAGAATATCTGGCAACAAAGATGAGTTTTGATCGGAATGGCATGCGTTATGATAAAGTAGCATCAGGAGCATTGCCATCTGTTGTTGATTTAGCAGCGATCTGTATGCCAGCTAAGTTGTTCGAACACGTCGTTTCAGATATAGCTGCAGAGGACAGCGCTAACGGTGGAATAAAGGCATACACATAAGTAAAGGTAGTAATCGAAGCCAGTGAATTGAGTACATGGGTTCTTCCTCTCTTTTAATGATGATGAGTTTCAGTTCACAAGGATAGCGACTCCAGACTCTGTAACCTATTAAGTTACGGGTACAGCAGAATAAAATGAAATACTAACTGAATGCAATGATAGGGCCCTAATAGATACCTGTGTGTCAGGCGACAAGCCAGATTTCTTTTAAAAATTAGAATTTTATGATAATTACGTAGCTAATCTTTCTGTCATAGATAAAGCTTACGAAGGCGCTTTCTTATCAATAAGATTATGTAAATTTTTCCCCTCACTAAAGAGTCATTTTTGTCGCAAGCTTGACTCAAGTCAAGTGAATGAGGTTGACAGGTTGGAGTTTTATCACACAAGTATACGCAGTAAATGTTAGTTGTAAGTATTTTCGACTAATTAGTTGGGTAGTTTCACGTGATATCGAATATTTTGTACATGTAGCCCTGTCACCATGCCATGACACTCACATCGACAGCTTAATATGATAAGCCGATACATAAGTTTAAAAAAATATACAGGAATTTCCCATACGAACGAAAAAAGACTTGAAATATCATTACTTTCTTTCCTCTTCATCAAAGTTTTTAACGGTTGGAGATTAGGTAAACTATAAAAATGCAGTGCAGGTTAAAATTATTAAGCGTATGTTGGAAAGTTTTGCAAATCAGTAGCATCTCAATGACTGCATTTTTTGTTGATAAATTAAAGAGAATGGAAAATCACCGCAAATGAAATGAAGCAATAAAATGAGCTGACATCCACCTCCGTTTTTAAAGCGATTCTGCGTTTCAAATAATACAACCTTTAGTTTAAATGAAAACTGTCAATAAAATGTACGAAACTATTGGCATGAAAGAATGTTGATTTTAAAACTTGTATGTTCCTGATAAATCTATAGTATTAATGTATTAATGAGTTCACAAATTCGTATTTGGAGTTTTATGTTTATTAATTTTCTGCTATATATTTATGACAATTTAATTCATAATACTGTACTCTATGGGAATAAATTTGAGGTGCAAATCGTTGAATAAGCATATATGTAATACATATCAAATAATTGCATCGCAATTAAAATGCACTTCAATGCTGAGAATGACCTTGGCCTTGCTCTATTCCTTAGACCTCTGACTTTGACCGTTACATTGCTATATATTATAACATGGCAGCGTAATATTTCTGCATTTTAAATTTTATTTTGACTGTTTTAGAAAAACTCGGCTGCATCAAAACCGATCTTTTTAAAATTCATAACATAGCACATCATATTTAGTAATTTAAACTGCGACGTAAACATACTTTCAATTTTATTCGCTCGTGTTTTAACAATGTGCATAATTGTTATGTATGGGTTTGACAAGCTCGTGTAATAAATAAAATTTGCAATCAATTACTCATTAATGCTATGCGCTCTGTACAAAAATTGGTTTGAAAAAAAATTTCACGTGCATATTTCATGCGGTCTACTAATTTCTGCAAATAGTTCAGTACTGCATATAAAAATCTGATCCTCGTGTGCAATTTTTAAGATTAAAAATATCTTATAATTGCTATTTGGTAGCTTTTCGCTGTTCAAAAAGGATGCATACTTCTGTGCAAACAAATTTTGAGGAATAGCTGCTTCATGAATATTCACTTTGGCTTTGGCCTTTGGTATTTTATTATTGTACATGGCTAACTATGTGGCAGGTAAAATCTAATTTTTAATTTTAATTCATAAATATTATATCGTCGTGTGCTAGATCTAGTGCTTCCTATATGTGGCGGGACAGAAGTAATTTATTGTAATTCAATATGTGGCAGGGTAAAATTATTTACATACTCAAAAATGTCAAGTAAATAACGACATTGTTGATTAAAATCGCAGTGCAACATGATTGAATTGGATTATCTTGACAGTTGAATGGGTTAGATTTGTCCGGATTTTGGTATGAGAGGTCACCAACACTCCGAATCAGATCAAAACTTAATCAATTCTTAAAGATAAGCGTTGCAAGTTAATATAATATTTATCATAATCATAACGTATTCCGAACTTTATACGTCTGCACGATTTATGATAAATTTATCACCAATTTATGATAAAGATTACCTGTTGCATACATATAAAAGGTGATTAACTCTTAAAATCAAGCGACAAGCTGATCGTGTCGTAGTTTTATTCCCCTGTCTAAAACAGCATCTTAGGAATCGAGACAGGTAGACGTCAGGAATAAACCTTAAGGTGAGGTGTCAAGATTTATTGTTTATACTCATAAATTACTTATGACTTAATTGTTTCTTCAGCAGCAAAGATATTCACATAACTAAAAAATATAAAAACCACTTCAATCCAAGAGATTCTGGCAGTCTTAAACTTATTTGAACTCTTGGAATTTTTTTAGAAATTTTACTATGATAAAACAATAACATCTTTAACGTAAAACATGGATAGAATCGTTAATAAATTTTCATAATCGATTAACGGGCGCACAAATATAGAGCGACATGTGTCATGGCATGCCAGTTGCATAAAAACCGCAATGTTGCTTGCATCTGGCTGTTTGTCTCAATTACACTTTGTATAGATTAACTTTACTGTTCTCAGACTTTCGTACGACAAATTGAAAAAATAACTCTTGAAATAGCTCATGACGTAGATAAATAATTTGGCGAGTTTAATATATTTTTTAATAGCAAAAATCATCCATTAATACACAGTCTACTATGTAGACAAAGGAATTTTTCAGTGATATCATAAATCTATAACATTAAGACACGTGTGAGTTTTTATATTTTGGGGGCAATTGTTAATATAATCCATTCGCCATTTTTTATTGTCATCATAACGATCGTGTTGAAGAATGAGGTGTAAAACAGTCGATTCGGTATTCTTTTATCATGCAGTGTAATAACATATTCTGACGCGACGACAGTGCTGTTTATTGTCACTCGCATAGAACGGAACATTACGCGATATAATTTTGTAAAGCAAAAACTGTCGCTTTTGTTTTGTTTTTCAGTGAATTGTCTGCCTGGCGTTGCATGATTAATTAAGAAAGATTTTAATGAGCGTTTAAGCGCATGCATGGAATGTTACATAAAATAACTTTTTATTGTTAAACAATAATTTCTGCAGGATTTCGTTTTAAGTGCTTGCATAAAGATTTCTACATGGATATTACATGTATCGGGATTAAATTTCTTTGAAGACTTAGTTTCAGTCAACAAGGTAATCAGTCTAATAGTATTGGTATGCGAACATGGTGCATTGTAAATGGCAGATTTGATTTAAATATCAACACGTTCTCAGAGTACATGCAAAAGTACTATTTATTATGGTCTACAGAGCGCTTCTTGTATAAGCGCGTACATTTTGGTGACCTTCTTCTTCTTCCTCCTCATACCTGTCAAAATCATGATTAGCTATAGTTACGCAGAGGTGCAAATATTTTGCAGTGTGTTCAGTGAGTCGTTCTCACTGATAGACTAAAGTACACAGGGAAAAATAAATTATATTTAACTATTAATAGCAAAAAGTTTCATTTGATCTGACTACCGTTGAATGACAGTGAATTACAGTTAAGTGCATAGTTGGTAAGTGTCGTAAAATTTATACTCACCAATTTCTACAAAAAAAGTTTACGATTAACGATGACACGGGGAAAATAGTTTTGAATACTTCATGACTTGAAAAAAAATTGTCCTCAAAGTTGTCAAAATTGTTTTGATTTGATTGTGATTCTTCAAATTGAGGACAGTTTGACAATAATATAAAATTCACGCCACACCAAAAACTCAGATTTTTTCATTGAACCATTCCAAACTGATAAAAAATTAATATTTAAATAAATATTGTGTGTTTATTTGCACTTGTACGTTTACTTGAATATTTTGACTCTGGTGATTTGTGCACCAACGACAGTAACAGCAATATCGTGTGCATGGTTTAATTTTTGATCCTTTCTTTAATTCATGCAAATAAAGCAAGGTTAAAATCCCGTGTGTGTAATTCAGGATTACAAGTTCAAAGTACACAATGTTTTTACACTGTCTGATTAAATGATAAAAATCATGAACACCAAGTCTGGAGAACTATAGTATACAGATACAGATAAAAATAATAAGACAGTGAAACAGTAATGATAATACTGAATAGATATCAAGGTGGAACAATTGCAATCGTAGATGGTGCATAGCAAACAGGCAGGAACAGGCGAAAAGTCAAGGTTGATTTCATACATGTGAACTTTTGCTCATTTTTGGAATTAAGATTTCCTTCCATTAATTCACATTTCCACCATGACTGACGCCACAATAACTGCCTTTGTTAAAACTTAAAATAGCTTTTAATTTCTTATAAAAAAATAATAGTTTTAAGGGAAATGTGACTTATGTGAATAATGCATACATAAATACACTCCTCGTGTTCTATCAACTATCGTTGCATTGTATTGTAAGCAGTGTAGTACAGTGGTATACACAAAGGTCGTTAGTGAACGAGTATGCAAGGCAAAATTTTGGTTTAAAATAGGCACATTTTGTGGTTTTTACCAAATAATCTGTATACCATATCGTCATTGTTACGCATTGTTGCAATTGCGTATGTATACGCATGAATGTAATACAAAGGTTTGCTGTGTGCTTATTTTTGCACAAAAATATCTTTATCATCATCATCACCGTTGGAAATATGATCTGCCACTTGAGATTATGCACTTTGCATTGAGTTGCAAACCTTTTGTAGACCATTGAATAGAAAGACAAGCAAAGTATGTCTTTCAGTCTTTGCAAATCCAAGACATCTTATCTGTGTGTTTACGCAAATACAACCAGCAAACAATGAAAACCCTTTAAGTAGAAATGGTAAAACAATCATTAAAAAAATTGCAAACGAATTCTGATTAAACAATGGGACTACGGAACATTCTATTTTACATGGAAAGTGTGGCTTGATTTTTACGAAGAAATTAATCCGCAATCGGAAATCTTACTTGATTGTAATTTTTGAGAGTAATGATGTAATGCAGAAAACGGCTGCCAAAAAACTTTTTTAAAGCTATAAAACTGAGAGATTATTTTGGGGATAACATCCATACAACAATTATACTCTTCACCTTCTTATTGTCAATTGAATGCTCGACACGATTTAATCATTGTCATTTTCATTTTTATTGTCACTGATGCCGTTGAAAAGAGAGGAAGGAAAATAATAGTTGAGTTGTAATATTCCATTTAACAAGTTCAAAGTTATAAATAAGTAAAATGAACCTTTTACAAGAACACCTTAACTTTTAAAGTTTCAATACCTGCTTGTTTGTATATGGTTAGGTATTGTAAATTGAAACATATAAGGAAGGAACGGAAAAACCAACAATCGTTAGATTGCGTGCTTGCAAGTTGCAAGTAGGTTTTTTGAGAATACACTTTCATTGTTGCTGTACCATACTTATGCATATGTATATTTAACTTTAACTAACTATTGACCACCTTCTGTAAAATAAGGTGTTTGAATTAAAGTGAAGAAGGGTAGAAGCACATTTTTACTATTGTTGCATTTATTTGCATTGATGCATTGCATTCAAGTTAACTTTATTACTGACAATAATTGCACTGTTGGCAATAGTAGGTTGAGGAATTATGGGTCTGTAGGTTGTATTTGATTTCAGTGCAGTTTGCACATGCAGTGGAGATGGTGTGTACGTTAGATTTTTAGTTTAATTGATATTGATAATAGTTCTAACCGACTATCTGCAATTATGTAGTAAATATATTTTCGTTTTGGCATGACTGAAAAGTTTCCTGTGTAATAGTTTTACTTTTTAATTTTTATATTGCATAATCATGATTCAGGATTATATTACAAGTGATTGTGTTTGTGGGACACTGACATCAAATTACATTCAGTGCTTTGTTCTATATCCATTGTGATGTGAGTGGCAATGTAATAAAAATTTGTATTTGCAGATCTAAGACCCAAATTGATTCAAAATGAATAACGGAAATGTAAACAGTGCTTCGTCGTTACAGTGGAATAGTGCAGGTCTGGACAATTTAGCCTTCGAGCATGAAGGGAATAATATCTCATTGGAGGAACGGACTGCCATTTCTCCATCATCAACATCACATAAGAAGACCTCACAAAATGGCTTTCAAAAACAATCCTCTTTAACGACGACATTTACCACGATTGTTTCAGAGACAAATAATGATGTTTCCAAGGAAAAGCAAGATGATCCTGCTCCTCCAGACAGAGCGCAATGGTCCAATTCAGTAGAATTCTTGTTATCGTGTATAGCCATGTCTGTGGGAATAGGAAACTTTTACAGATTCCCATTTGTTGCATATCAAAATGGAGGCGGTACGTTAACGTTACATTTGTCGCTCCATCATCCTAGTTACAATGTCGTCGAATACAATACTTATTTCTCGATTGCTCCACAGGTGCCTTTTTGATACCCTACCTTTGTGTCTTGTTTTTCATTGGAAAGCCAATGTATTTTCTGGAACTGTCCGTTGGCCAGTTTTGCTCATTTGGACAAGTGAAGTGCTGGACTATGTCACCATTCTTTAGGGGAGTGGGATTCGGATCTACCTTATGCTCTTTCTGTGTAGTCACTTACTACTGCTCCGTAATGGCCTTAACAGTATTCTACCTTTTTGCCTCTTGCCAAAAAACTCTGCCATGGTCAGAGTGTGACCCAAGCTGGGCAGGGATAGAAACATGCAATCTTATACTAAACGAAACGCTAGGAAATGGGACTAAAGTTAATCTTCCCCAGCTTTATTTCGAGTAAGTGTTTTGAGATCGTTGAGTTATTCTTATCAGAGAAAAGTTATTATTCGACCAATTTTGTTTTTAAAATTGCAGAAAAGAGGTACTCAAACAAAAAGCAGACATTGTAGATGGAATTGGATACCCAGACTGGAGGCTGGCGTTATGTCTACTGGTATCATGGCTTGCTGTATACTTATCGCTTGTCCGCGGAGTAAAAAGTTCTGGCAAAGTCGCCTACTTCACTGCCATTTATCCCTACATCGTCCTTTTAATTTTTCTAATTACCGGATGTACTAAGGAAGGGGCTTGGACTGGGATTAAGTTTTTCATAACGCCTCAATGGCATAAAATATATGATCCCAATGTAAGACGCAGAAATTACTATTATGCATTTTAGCTTAGAACTGGAAAATTATTTATACTTTGCTAATTTTCCATGAAAAAGGTTTGGTATGCTGCTGTGGGGCAATGCTTCTTCTCTTTGTCTACTGGCTTCGGACCTATAGGTAATACATAGTATAAGTGATATACTGTCGTCATATAATGTATATGCCACTGGGGGAAATCGGTTGACAATTAATCTATTTTTTCTATTGTAGTGATGTACGCTTCCTATAACCCATTTCGTCACAACGTACACAGAGATGCGCTAATCGTAAGCATCATGGACACCTTCACCAGTTTCTTGGCTGGGCTCACTGTATTTTCAATTCTTGGAAATTTGGCATTCCAACTAGACAAGCCTATTTCAGAAGTTGTCGACAGTGGGCCGGGGCTAGTTTTTGTGAGTTATGCCGATGCCATCTCCAAGTTTAGTGTTGTGCCACAACTGTTTGCTGTCCTATTCTTCCTGATGCTTTTCAGTCTTGGAGTTGGAAGTGCAGTTTCTTGGCAAATGGCTGTCATAACTGTAATTTGTGACCAGTTTCCCAAGTTATCTAAGTTTTACGTCACCATATTCTCATGTCTATTGGGATTCTTATGCGGATTGGTGTATGTCACTCCGGGAGGGCAATTTATTCTTACACTTGTTGATAATTTCGGTGGGAATTTCACCATATACGTTTTGGCTACTCTGGAGTGCATAGGGATTTGCTGGTTTTACGGCCTTGGAAATATTTGTCGGGATGTCGAATTTATGCTCAAAATAAAATTGAATTGGTACTGGAAGATATGCTGGGGACTAGTAGTTCCCGTGGTATTATCAGTGATTCTTGTATACTCATTAGCGACGGCTGAGCCCTTGAAACATAATGGAGTTACATTTCCTGCTGCTGCAATCGGTAAAGATTATGATGAGTTTTAAATGTTCCAATGATTATATGCATAGCAAGTTGTTAATCATACTGTTTTATTTAGCATGTGGGTGGATTCTTTCGGCAGCGTGCTTACTATTCATTCCAGCCGGAGTTATTTATGCAATTGCTAAATCGAAAGGGACACCAATTGAGGTAAATGCAACATTCTCTAGTGGTATATGTATTTTCCCTTGAAAATAAGAAACCTAATTTGTACGCATCTTTTCAGAGATTAAAGGAATCGCTTCAGCCAACCAAAGAATGGGGTCCTCGCGTCCCTGCGGACAGAGAAGAATGGGAAAAATACAAAACAAAGTAACAGCAATATAAACATGCGCGTATTTTTATAAATTGATTTTAACCGATTTCTTCCTTCACTATTTAGTATTATAGTTTAAGATATCTAACTTGTTGTTCGTTGTTTTAATCGCACTGTTTACTCAAAGTAACTGGTTTACTGTTAAATAATTTGAATGTGTATAAATGTTTTGATGACATAAATGTGATTACATGAATGCTGTATGATTTTACGCAAAAACGAATAAAATTGTGCGATAAGTGAAAAAATGTGATGTTTTAATGATGATTTGATTCCTTCCAAGAAGATGAGAATATGCAATGAAAAACATGCCTCCAGTTTTAGATGGCAGCGATACTGATATATTCAATAAGATTGATAGCAACTTCGATTATTATAGCACCCATATAAAGGTTTATTGATATTACAATTTTTTTGTTTAAAAACGGTTATAAATTTAGGTTGGCACATTGAATATGCATACTTAAAATTTAATTGATTGGTTAAAAAAGTGTACATTTTTGCAATTTGATTAATTGGCGTGTGTAGCAAAAGATTTTGTTAGTGGTAGATAAAAAATTCATTACAATTTTCACTGGAGCGACTTGTGATATAAATTCATGATAATCATTACGCATCCTCCTACTTCCTAAGGGATTTCGACCTCCTCGTCCGCTGGTGCACTGAAGCCTTCCTGTAAACAAACAATACAAAATACCAATAAAATAATATTGAATATTATGCTGTACTTGACTCCAGGTAAAATAATAAAGATGATTGAACACTTAACTGTGAAAATTGTTTTCAACTTACCTCAGTTGCATACAGAATATCCATGACTCCCTGAATAACAGGATTGGTTTCTCCAGCATCTTGAAGATCTTGCAAGAACTCCTCCACTAACCGAAGCTTTCCAAAGTAGAAGTCGCGCTCCTTCTCAACGCATTGAGCCGTCTCCTTGGACTCTGCCAACTAGTTTTTCAAAAACAAAATATCATTTCAAAAATCATAATCCATGAATAACATGTTGTGTTTAAGAAATGAAATAAAAAATTTAAAATTCATACCTGTTCAGTCAGGGTTTTAATTTTCAGTGCAGTATTAGCATTAGCATTTGCATTGGCGGATGGTGTAGCGGCATGCGATCGAGTTGGTGCAGCGGTTTGTGCACTAGGAAGCTTATGCGGTTTGGCATTCCCATTCGCGATGGATGAAGAAATGGGCACAACAACGGCCTTCTTAGCCAACTGGCGTGGTTTGCCTTTTCCTTCAGTTCCCAACAAAGCGCCACCTCGAGCTGCTAGTGGTGAATAAGGACCCCCCTTGTAGTTTGCGTCAAAGAACTTTTTGAACCATTGAACGAACTCAAAGTTGTCCATGAAACGACCCTTGACCAACATCTGGACTGGAACGACCTACTAGAAAATGCCGACAATAATTTAAAACCAGAACTACTGATAATATGTAATTCACGTAAATAATAAAACCTTAGTTTAAATGTTATATTTCACCTTTTCCACTTCCATTTTGGTAAACGCCGCCTGAAGAACGTTGAAATTACGAACATACTCTTGTTCCTGAGTTGCTCCGAACTTGACCCGCTTCAATGAGATACATCCTGGAAAGAGCATGTCCATCATTTGACAATAAACAGCTCCAGTGCTCAGCTCCTCAACTTTGGTCAGATTGGCATCCAAAGTATCGTTGACCCACGCCAGCATATCATGCCGACTGACATTTTCCGCGGTGACATTCGTTGAGTAAACGTTAACCGCCATTTTCAACTAAAAGTTAACTGTTCTTCCTCAAAAAATAAAATAAAATCACACTTGATCAGCTGAACTTCAATAACAAACCTCCTCCTAATTAAAACACATCTACTCCTTTCCCTTTTTACCTTAAAGTTTATGTACTGTGAACAGAGCGGCAGAAATATTATAATTATAATAGTCAGAAATTATGAAAAAAATTAATAAAAAACCGCTGTTGCAAAATATTAGCTACTGTTTTTCAACAGGTCTGCTTGTCCTCGCCGCAAGTTAATATTTGATCGTATTTTTTTCTGTTCTTTGTCGGCTGTTAGCAGCCTCTGTACAAGCCAAGCAGTAGCGTTATGTTACCTATTTAGCCGGGAAGTAAAAAAGCTAACTACTTTACTTTACCGTATAAGTTGAGAGCTGATGGTGGTTGTGTCCTTGTCCTGTCCTGCTGCTGCTGTAGAAATCTTAAGATAATTTGAACACAATTTACATAAAATCTAATTGCTTTTGTTCTTCTTTGCTCCCAATAGTCTACTTTTCTGCTTTTGGATTTTTGGTCTCTTGCTGGTTTCTAAACGTTGAGCGTACTTCTTTGAATGATTTTTGTTTTAGTGGCCTGTGCTGTCCCTACAGTGACAGAACAAAACGAATACAGAAAAGTTTATTGTCCTCAACTAATAATTCACCAAAACCGTTGACCGTCAGTCCTTTGCTCTTGATCTTTTAAGCATTTGATCGCTAGCACATCGTGTCGTGTGGCTTGTGCTGTGGCTGTGGCACGGCGGTGTAGTATATCATATCATCATCTCATTTGTATGCATTACTTTTTAAAACTAGTGTTGAATGTGTGTAAGTATTGTATTGTGATTGTGTATGCGGCATGCAAACTTGACAAAAATATTTTGAGCTAAAAAGTCAAGAGCAAGGTGTTTGATGTTCATTCATACAATAAATCAGTTGAGGGAAATGCTAGCGGGACTATGACATTTACAACGATAGCTAAAAAAATCCACAAGTAGTTTAAATATAATAACATAATGCACTAATCATTTTAAAAGGCATGTTTTTCCTCTTCAATTTAAACACAAGATGGTGTTATAGGCTTAATTTTTTGGAAATTGGTATGTGAAACAAGTGATTTAGATGCCATATTATGGGCATTATGGTATGACATTTATTGGGAGAATGCAGGAAGAACAAGAATTGAAAAAAATGTCAAATGTCACTTGATTTTCAAGCATTGCATTGGATTGTAGTGTTGGTGCATATTAGGTGTTGTGGCTTTGACTTGAACAAAGACGACAGATATGCTAAGAAATTTAGGATCGCGTCATTTATGGTATGCAATGGAATTGGAATGATGATGTGGTAAAATTCAAGATGCTTAATGCATGAACTGATGTCAAAAATAATAAACCGACAAATTATTGATTTTAATCAAAACTGTGTCATGAAGGCGTCCATTTCCCTGTCTCCATTTGTGTTAGCCTCAAACATGACAATTGTTTTAGCTAGATGTGCAGAGTAATGAAGACATGTTAACCTAGAAGGATACTATAATGCGTAGTACTTCAGTTCGGTAGACAACAATAATGCAAATTATGTTCATTTGTGTATTTTCTAATGGAAATGAAGGGGTTTCATGCAAGTCTAATCTTTAAACTATGGACTACTGGACATATTCTGCATTTTCTGTGATCACTATATATATTTTATGAGCAGGTTTTACAAACGACTAGCAATTAATCAGCATTTTCATCATGTATTTATAATGTATGCATGTATGCACTCGCAGGTGTTAATTGTTACAACTTTGAACTAGGTTTCTGCAGTTTGACTTCATGCATTTTTGGAACGATTACAGAATAAGAAGAAAAAATACATGCAATGTTATTCAATTTATATGGTTACTGGATACGGTCTCGAACGAACTACGTATATAATTTATTTCATTATATTTTCATTATATTTTTGTTATATTACACATCTATTTCAGTTAAATTAAATAGAAGAAAAAGGAATACTAGGCAATATCAACTCTCGTCTAAAAACGCATAATAGATTATTATGGCTCGCCCGTCCTCACAAATTAATCTTCTTAAATTGGTATTTGAACAGTCCAAAAGGCTTTGCAACAAGAGATCTCTCTTCAGTATTTCTTCCCACTTGGTTGACTCGTCTGCACAACAGTTCTCCTTACTTGCAAGTAGTCTAAAGGAAACACACAAAAAAAGAGAACAAAATTTAGTACATTTGTCTACACATTCAACTTTCAACTATCATTCATTCTCACACAAAATGAAATGTCTTGAGTCGTAGTAAATCTAATTAGTAATCAAATCATACTGAAATGCAAACAATGTGGCACTTGAAAAAACAAAAGGGGTATAGTAAAATGTTACATGAATATTTGTATATTATCAATGTAATGTCAATGCAGTGTGCAAAGAACATACAAAAAAATAGCCGGTCTTTTTCTTCTTATCGAAAAACAACAAAAACTGATCATACAATGTATGCTCTACATATGAATGTCTGCCAATCACAAAAATTCAATCAAGTTTCAAGGTCCAATTAATTCAAGTCCACATATTCACTTTGCATACCAACATTCTTGTAGAGCAAGTGTTAAATGAAAGAGTTATAAAAATTTGTAAATTACCTGTAATCACACTCTGTCGCGTTTTCTTCACAGCATGTTTGACAGTACGATTAGTGTATTTCTTGACAATGTGGTGAGCAGAGGAAAGGGCTGATTTTTTGGCAAGGGATGACTGTTGGTTGATTTGATGAGTATCTTCGTAGGAACTGGAGTTAATTAGGTTAAGCTTCTTCTCACAACCATTGTCGGTGGTGATTTGGTTGTTTGACTGACTCTTGTTGTTGTTGATAACATCATTGTTCGTTTCGTTGGAGGAGACTAGATAAAGTGGTGCAGGAATGATGGCGGTGCTGGAGGAGGAGAAAATATCTGACTGACTTGAGGGAGAAATTTTTGGAGATTCTTTTTCTGTTTGGTTGGATGTGTCCAGGGATGATGATGATGATGACACTGATGAATTTGGACTAAAAGCTTGATTGCTATGAACGGTAATAGCACAGAGAAGGGATACTCCAGAAACTCGGTTGGGGCCCACAAGGTTTGTATTCATTGCTTGTTTAGTATTGCACATGGCCATTTGGTCTTGATTATAAGTCTCAGTCCAGATATAACCTTCATTGTCATTTTCCATATTTTCCGTGTGTGTGTCGTTCACATGTTGGTTCTCCTCGTCAGAATCATCGGGATGACTTACTTTCCTCCTCTTTGCAGACGGGAATGGCTCGCCGTTGATGATATCAAAGTTATAGCGCTTGCCGAAATTTAGAGCATTTTTCAACTCAACTTCCCTAACCACATCTTTAGCTTGCTTGGGATCAGGAGCTCCAAAAAGACAGCGCATGGTTCCACCCAAGATATTGTTGTTACTGTTACGATTAACAACACTCCCACTCACATTCAAACCAAGTCTACGACGAAACACGTTTTCCATGATGGGAGGATTGGGAGCAAATGACATTGGTCCGTTCATGTTTGTTGACTTGTCACAATGTGTAATGGAACACAGAAAAAAAAACGAATCGAAACAACTTTGGAGTTTTTGAACACAAAGTGAACACTTTAACAAGTAGTTTTAATGTTTTTTAAATATTTTCTTGAATATCAAATAATTTCCAAAGTAACACGAGAATAACCAACAAAAGTGTTTTTATGAATATACTTCAAATATTGAAATCACTTTTCAAGTCTTTTTACTTCTTTGCTTGATTGAATGCTTACGTCTTCTCTCTTCACCATGAAAACTTGAATTGAACGCACAAACACAAAATTCATGCAAGCTAAGTCCTCAAACTTTAATTTGTACTTTGTACACGCACGCTTCCACCACCACCAGCAGAACCCAATAGATCAGAATTTTTCTCACAATCGTGCCAGGATGCTTCTGCTTTGGCTGCAGGATTGTAAATGAGGTTTGACCGTTATGAGCACCACTAGATAAGCCTAGTTCACCAGAGAGACTTTCACTGTTGGCTGTACACTAAAACTCTGCTCTCCCTAAACACCTTCATCTTCATAAACGAGAATAACTTGCATTATGCATATTACTCACCACACCACACATCATTTTACAATGTACAGAGACAACAGAGGAGAGCAGCAAAACTGTTAGAGAGTTTAGTTAAGAGACAGACCCCGTTTAATAATAAAAATCCTTGGATATCCAAAAAGATAATCCTATACGTGTTGGCGAAAGAGGGAATTTTTAGATCTATCTCTTTTTTCTATTCCCTATTTTATCCCTATTCCCTCACACATAAGTACGCAGGCAGACAAGCCATAAGCAAAGTGAACGTTTATGGGCTGTCGTCTCAAGTCTCAACGAATCCCAAAACCCAACATTTCCAATCCAATACTATTTTTCTCAATCCTCATAATATTTTTGTTCGTTGTTTGTGGTGCTGGTGTTACTGATGGTGCAGTGCAATGGAAGCATGTTTCACTGTTTCTCTCTCGAATTATTATTGTATCGCACTAAAAGTAACTGCCGGTGCGCGGATTATATGCGTTGCGTACCTATATGCGTGTATTTTATTACTCATGTAAAACTTTGTATATAAACATATCTAGTTTGATATGAGTCCTCTTATTCTTATCTTCGTAGTTTTTACATGGATCATCTCATCATGGACGATATTATGATGAAGGAACGTACAGACAAGTCAAAGATGTGAATTTACTCAGAGATGCGTTGGTGCACTCGACTCCTATACATTAAGCTTTTTTTGTAGCCGTCAAACATTTTGGACAATAACCACAACATACATGAGACTATTAAAGTGCATCATTCACGCACTCTTATCACTGATACGCTATATATGTAATGTATAAGGATTTATGTTATAGTTATAGTTATAATGTACTCTGTAAAATATAACAGCGTAGCGAACAATCTGTTAAATGCATAAAACTACCCGACCCTTTTTATCTACTGACTTGAATATGAAGGATGCATAAGGTGTAGGATACAATGATCTTGGTATGGCCTTAGGGTCCAGCTGGCATATATACCTTATACCTTACCGTCCACCACCAAACCAACAACATCCTGCAATCTATCGAACGAAACCCCTTCTTCACTCCATATCTTCTGTCGCTCTGCTTGGTTAAGAAAGGAAATTAGTTTGGTTTAACGAAAGGCCGAAAAAAGTACTCGCTCGCACAACATAAGCTTTTTTTCTCGACACTCGGAAAAAAATCTCGCTATCATCATAATGATTCATATTGGAAATCCTTACAGTGGAAAGTTGAACAGAACTAAACCAGTGTATGGGATGGGATACCAATTATAATGACGATGATGATAATATTGCCATATGCTCATAATATTGGAAACTTTCATATAGGGAAAGGGCTTATATAACCCGACATGTGACCCTGCACGCTGCTGTAGCAGTAGCAGCACACAACCACAGGTTTTGGTTTTTGGCCTGTCCCCTTCAAGAAAGATGACATGATATGAAGTGAACCCAACAGCAATATAATATGGTGTTTTGTAATTGTAAGACAGGCATGTAGGGTGGATGGAGAAGGCATATAGGGTTCTATGTAAGTCTTGATTGAAAAATCATACCGTCGCATGCACATCTGTTTCGTCAAGTAGCACAGGTTCTACAGTAAATTGCTTTTTTTTCTTGAAAAGGAAAAAAATGAAGGGACTTATCAATTTTCTTGGTTGCAAGTTGAAACGGATTTCGTTTTTATGCTTCTTCAAGTCAGAGTTTTTCATGACTGATTGACTATTATATTGACTTACTCAAAGGACTCTGTGGTGTAATACCCATATAAAGTCTGTTTTTTTTTGCTATGGATGAGATAGAATGATGCAAGATGTTGATGATGATGAATATGATGGTCATGACTTGACAGAAAATTCTTAGAAAAACAGGGAGTAAGTGACGGCTGGCTCGAGCTAAAAATCTATAATGAAAAAATACAGGAGGCAAAAATCCTTTCTCTTTTGCTGTAAAGGTAGGATTACAAAACGTTCGGCCAAGTAAGAAAAACCAGGCGTAAAAAGATAAATGTACGATTGTGTGTGTAATATCTTGTGTCTGTTTAAGTACATTTACATGGATTTATTTTCCAGGGATTCATCAGTAGTCAGTAAGTAGAGCAGTAGTACAGAAATAATGGCTAATGTTTTGTAGTACGTGCCATGTTTTGATAATGACCACTCAGCCAACAAAAATATTAGAGACAGTATTGCATTTAGACTGTTGGGACATGGAGACTAAAAACTTCATAAAAATGGCCCATAATCATAGTACCACCATTCAATCGTAATAATTAAGGTCTCTGGGTTAATTATGGATAATCACGGGAAAAATGTAAGTCTTGTGCATCGATGACAAGTATATACCATACAATATGCAGTGTACTGTCAAAATGCATTACACTTAAAAACAATCAATGGCAACAACATAAGAGACAAGCCAAGCCCTATCAACAGCATCAATATCAAGTGCATTATGAATCATGAAACACACCTGCTATGCTGGGCTATGTGGTACTGTTTCTGGAGAGAAAAAAGTCCATCCCTATTTTTTCAAGTGTTTTCAAATCTTTTTTTAAAACCAAAAATTATTACCTATTATGCTGAAATTAGTTGAACAAAATGTCTAAGAATAGATGATAGAGGTTGAGATTTGAGAGAAAAAAATGGAAAGCGTATAATAGTAAAATGGTTAATTTGTCATTGAATTGCCTAAAGTTCCTTGTATTCGATCCCGTTTTGAAGGTTTGGAGATCTCGGGCAGGCCGAGAGAAGAAGAAAAAAATTATTTGTTTTTGGACAAACCAGTGTTTAAGTCCAATTTTGGGTCATATTAGAGTAAAAAATGAATGCTTGAAATGGAGAATGGTTTCGAATTATTTTTTTTGTGTGTAATTGTAAAATGTAACCTAATAAGGTTCATGCAGAGAGGCACGCACGCACTTCTGCAACTGCTGCAACCCATTTGCCCGAAACAGAAAAAAAATCAGAGTGGTTTAAAAAACGATAGATCAAGGGTCTGTTCTCTTTTCTACTTTGATGTTATTCAAGATTGAAGAGCCTTCTAACATCTTTCACTTTTTTGTCCACATTTACTTCAGAAAATTAAGGAAAAACCACAAAACTGTTTTTTTTTCGTCTTTACAACGATGAGAATTACGAATACTTAAACGTTTTTTCTCTTATTATTAAGTTTCTCGAGTAAAAAAACGATTAGATATTTTGGTAGTTTTGTTACGTGAATATGTTCAAAATGTTTTACACATTTTCTTCAGATACTTTCATAGATTTTGCCTTCAAACTTGATACATACGTATGTCTATCATTGCTCTTCATCGCGCTACTTCTCTCAAGAATAGGTATTGTTTTTATTGCCATTAAAAAGAGAAGTAAAAAACGTTCATTTTTTTGGAGAAGAGGGACTACGACAAGACTCTTTCCTACGTTCCCTGTCTGTCTACTCATTATGTGTCGTGTCCTCATTCACTCTCGCAGCATGACTTCTTTTTTCTATCTGTTTACTAAAAGTTGATGTCTGAAAAAACGTAGTTCTTTAGGTACGCACGGTAATACGTAATATATTCCGTCTAGCCATATTTCCACTAAAAGTTTAAAGGATTCAATCATTGGCTTTGGTTTTGGTTGCTCTTGCTGTTTTAAAAAGCAAATGGGCCATAACGAACACACACATGAAGAAAGGCATAATATTACAGCAGGCTTTTGGGACACAGATCATCATCATTGCATATATTTTACATAATGTTTTGTCCCAGATGTGGGCTACTGAGCAAAAATATTCCTACGGAAAATTTGAAACTGATTTGTTAAAATCTGCTACTGATTTACTGATTTCACGCAAGGCTCAATTCTTGTTGTGTTGTACCCAGCAAAAAAAAGTATTGAGATGGCATATCATGTTTAAAAGGCAAGAAAAGGGCGACTGGACTGACTTGACTACTGTTCTTCTTTTGGTCTCTTGTTGACAAAGTCATCACAACAAGATCACAAAAGTCATTAGTATTGTTTACCTAGAGCACAGAAGGCAGGCAGATAGGAGAGAAATTTCCAAATAGTGCAGAAAAATGGAAGTTTGTCTCTCTGACAAGCTCCCTGCATTATTGTCGTAGCGCACACAACAAAACTAATAATGCTATTAGAGGTAATATCCCACCAAACCATCTTTCTTCAAGAAGACAAAAGATGTTCAGATGAAGAAAACGAGGCAAAAAGGTGGACGTGAAGAGGAAGACAACATTATCATTAAAGCTGGAGGAGAAATGAAACATGTGACACCTTGATCTTCACTCTTATCCTGCTTCTCATCATCATCGTCATCCTCACATCCTTTTTCCTACTTCTTGTTTTATCCACCATCACCATCATCATCAACGTCCCAAAACAACAGATCACAGAGAAGAGAAGAGAGGAAACGTCCAGCGCACAACACCTGCCTCTTCTCTCGCACTACATCTTTTTCTTCATGTTTCCTTTCTATCTTTTTTTAAAGTCAAAAGGCAGCATATCACATTCACAACAGCTATCATCATGTAGTCTATATTCCCCTTTTCCTTCTGCTCTGGCTCTGTCTACATGCTGTAAAACGTTGATGCATTGTATTTCAAGATCATAAGTGCCTTTGTTTAAAAGGGATACGATTACGGACAAGAAAATCTTTACGTTTTCCATCAAGGTATTTAAAAGTTTTAGGACATTTATCAGTTGTGTAGCAGTAGTAAAAAGACAGAAAGAGGAGAACAAGCTGTGTGTTTGTGAAAAGGTGTGATGTTATGATGGTGATCATGATCAACATAATGAATTACAAGTACAGCACAATATCTCACAGAATAACAAACAGAAAATTTTATGAAAAAGAGAATAAAAATGTTTTATTATCCTTCTCTCTTCTGGAGAAGTTTTGTTTGAACGAACAACAGTTAGTACTTATCTTGTTGAAAGGATCTTTACAGAAAAAAATTATTTTATAGAAATGTAAAAGAACCAGAAAGGAGAAGAGAAGAAAGGCCCGTGCTAACAGATTTTTTTCGTGTTGTCTGAAATGAAAATGAGTATTACTGACATTGGTATTGGCAGTGTGCACCAAAGTGGTAGCATGAAAAGTGTACAAAACATGTTTAATATATTTTGGTTCTCTCTCAATTTAACATTGGTATTTTAGTATCGTTTTATGTCGTCTGTCGTCGGTTGTAAATTATGAGATGGTGCGGTGTTAGTAGTACTACTTGTCGTTTTGTTGTGTCGTCAACGATTAAAAAATAACTCAATACAGATTTCATAGTAAATGCAAAAAAATATGCTAATTACAAAGTCTGCACGGCACGGGGAAACATGCAAATCATACCTTGTCGTTGAAAATTGTAGCAATCTGAAGAATTCTTGTTCTTTATTTCTTCATGTTCAAGTAATGATGCAAATAGTGGATAAGTAAACTGAAGAGACTCGAATAAGTTTATATTTTATGTGCAATATGTTTTTCTTGTGTAAACAGTACACAGAGGGAAAAGGTTTAAAATAAATTAAAAAGAGAGTTGATGCTTGTGTATAACCTGCGTCTCATTCTCAAGTCGCAAGTTGATTACAATTGTAAAAAAATCGTTTCGTTCAATGCTGACTACTGTACCTACTTACCTATGTATCAGTATCAGAATGAAAACGCAAAAACATGTGGGTATCCAAAAGTAAAATCAAAGTAAACTGAAAAGAGCGACTAAACTTGATAAACGACAGGAGAATTAGAGGTCAAGGTTCATGGCCAAGTTTCGAAGCTAATTCATTCAATCTCCTCGTGCCACCTTGCTCTCTTCTCGTGTTCCTGTATAGTTTTATGATTCAGTTTTGTTTAAAGTCAGTCTTGAAGAGGTATGTGCATATTAAAAGTATGTCGTAGCAATCCAATTCCGCCAATTGCTAGCATTCGCTTTTTAATCTTACTGCTATCGATAATTCCGTTTGTCAAAACTCAAAGACTCAGGGATCTCTAAATTGCAGTGATGAATGAAATGGTAGCCAGACTTTCAATTACATTCAGAGATTAGAATGATCTTCAGCATTCTACAGCAATATCATGTCATACATATGCACTGGCAGAGAAATAAAATGGCATGACATGAATATATAGATTATACCTACATAATACATACTTCGGAGTTCGGATGACAAAACTGGAAGGCGCATTTTTTCATTAAATGTGACGCACAAATGACTACAGACCACACTATGTAGAAAATTGACCACAGAAGATTTAACATTGAAAATGATCCGCGAAATCTATGATACATAATTTATCGTCTCTAACGTTAATGAACGCTTTAACATTTCGGTGATTATCTTGTCATATAAAAATCACTATTTCTTACCTCACAGTAAGCTTAATTATTTTTTCGCTTGTCACTTTTGTGTGCTTCAACTAGCATTATTTTTATATTTTCTCAATTTTCTCAATTTTCTCAATTTTCTCAATTAGGAAATTGTCACGTTACTTAAAATATTGAAGCCTTTAATCGTTGTCTCTCTTCAACGGTTACAACAATTCATGCATATCAATCGACACTTCGATCTTTCAGTTGATGTTCATTATGTATAATATCGTCTTCGGTATCTTGTTTTGGTCTTGGTCGTCGCTGTCTTAAGCATTCATACTACACGTCAATTTAGGTTTATTAACGTGCATGCATGTATTCATAATAATCCATATCATTTATAATCCCTAAAAGTGTGCATGTGTGGGGAATAGAAGTACAAAGCATGGTTCATGAATAATTGGTAATCGTAAAAAGACAAACTAATAACGAACGGATAAGTACCATTAAACTGTTCTGTTCTTGTCCTTTTCAGTGAACTACGACGATTATTGATTGTTGTTTGTTTATGTGAAACAAGTCCAGCACGGTCTACACACCTGTTCATTCCTGTCATGTTCGAGTTTATAAATAAACGTTACAACACAACATATTTAACAACCACCACCGCGTTATCATCAAACTCCTCATATTATTTCCTTTTTATCTTATCTTTATATCAGCAAAATGTTAAACGTATAGCAGCATCCGAGGAAAATATTATTATTTGCTCTAGTTTGAATGCACATATTCAGCATTTTGTGTAATGAAGGCGGGAAAGCGTCTCGAAGAACATTCGAATCGTCTTTTCTTACAATCAACCCTTTCCATTTGTAAAAAAAAACAATCTCTTGGACATTTCATTTTTTCTTTTAGGTACACAGTCAAGTATCATGGCATTATTAAAAGCAAAATGAAGACTTCTGTGCAGACTCACGTGCTCTAGAAAGCATTATTTCGATGAAAGTCGTCTTTATTACATCCATAAAAAATCGAATGATGACTAACATGAGTAAAACTACTTGTTTTATAGGCAATTGTTATAGTTATGCTTGCTTACATCATTGCAAAAATATAAACAAATGTAGAAAGTGCTTACTCATTTCATTGTGTACTAGCTTTTATGATTTCTTAGACGTTCGACCAAATTCACAGTTTCATGACATTCGTTATACTAACATAATCTGATGTGATGGTTACTTCGAGCTGTTGGTGCTGTACTTAATTACTTAATTGAAACGTGTTAAGATGTAGAATGGCTTTGAATTCCACATGAATAATTTCTTTTCCAGACAGCGTACAGTATCGAATATTATGCATGAGTACCAAGTCTTAAATTGCAAGCCAAATCACGTTTTTAGTAGGATAAATTGAAGAACTATTTCAACCAAGAAAGGTACTTCAAAATCAAGTTGAATAAATTCCACCTCCTCTTATATCACGAAGAATCTATTGATCCCAATTCTGAAATTCACCTTTCTACAATTGAGCTAATTTATTCTTCAGTATCATACCAACAGCATCTTATTCACACTTTTTTTACTAACTTGCTACATATTATTTGGTGACACGGTCAATTTTTTGTATTCATTTTCCAATGCACTTGATTCGTTTGCAGTAGACCGTCATGCATATTTGTTTAAAAATAAATTCATCATCATCCCCAATGAATTGAGCTTGGCTTATCTATTTATCCAACAAGATTGAACCTGAGTACGTACAACGTTTTTTCTGTACTTTCGCATTTTTATTTACTTAAATAATTATATCTATTCATTCTTTTTGGTTTGGTTAACCTTCAAAAAATGGCAATGTGAATGTGACACTGACAATGAACATAATGACCAACAGGCGGACTAAAATCCCTCGTTTTTCACACTTGGTGTGATACCACCACTCAATTGATTTACAAAAATCACTTGTACAAATACAAAAACGTACTTTGTATGGAATATGTAGCATTCTACTGTGGTTGTGGGTGCCACTTGTTGTGAGATATGACCAATATATAATGGCAGGGCAGCTGTTAATAAGAAGGTGCCGATTATGACTGTAATTAAGGTTTTGGAGGCAAAAATTACCATTTTCCTTTTATTGCCACTAAAAAAGATGATATTGGTATTCAAGGGAGGTAAGTAGGCATTTGCGCATTATTGTGGCTGCATTCATATTGTCAGCTAAAGCAGCTTTATGCTTAAGTCGTCTATTCAAATGTTGAATGGCTTTGGTCATCACATCAAGTAGGCATTCTATTTTAACTTGCTTGGCTTTTTACATCTTTCCTTTTTTTATACATTTAGGTAGGATGTTTGATACTTAGGGTGAGACTATAGAGTATGTTGACGACTTTGACTAGCCATATTCATTTAGAAATTTTCACAAATCATGTATTTTCAGGACTTTCTTCCTTGCTTTCATGATTTCAGTCGTCACATATTTGTTGGATTTTTTTTGTTTTTCTCAACGAGTCCAATTCAACCGCCAATGCAAAGTCAAAGTATATAAGTAATGGAATTTTTATGTGAATGTTTTAATGCTTGTACGGTGATGTAAATGTAGAATTAACACATAAATAACTGTATTCAATCATGATTAGTAGTTGATATTAACCATTATTTTTTATTGCTGGTAGAAATTGCTTTTAATACATTTTTATTAATATTGGTTTTGATGGGAGTTTCTCGATAATAAAAAAACAACCTTAACCTTTAATCAAGCAAAAAGCGAGGGAAATTGGAGGACAGCTCATGCTTAATTGTTCTAGTATGACCAAATAGCATAGAATTAAATTAGGTACGTATGTATGTATGTATGTACGTATTCATAAATATATGTGAATTCACTTTACTTGGGTTTTCGTTATATGTCAGGCTTATCTTCGTCCAACAACCAGTTCGTTACCTTACCGCACCGTCATGACTACACTGACAAATCAAGGATTTAGGAGGTCACCTTGATGAATATTTACGAAACAAATCTCTATAAAAAATTGAGCTGGTTTATCGGTGAGTGTGTTGATAACCAAGCAGTGATGACGGCAGCAAAATCAAATCTCAGTTAATAAATTTAATACACGTTTACACTGATACCGAGAATTTCAACAGTGTATAAAATGTATATAACTTTCCTGTTATGTATGTATGGAATTCTTTTGGCGGTGTATATTAGTAGAAAAACAAAGCATTTTTTAAAACAAAAAAGAAAATTTTATTGTTAAAAACCCTTTGATGGGTATGTCTGTCATCATGTCATTTTTAAATCTATGTAATATCACAGCATGTCCTTACCTCCTCAACTATTTTCCAGTTAGGGAAACTACCATCAAACCCATGAATTTCAAATGTATATCCAACAACAACAACTGACAGACGAATCTTTTGACATGATGACCTTTCAACTTTCATCTCTTACTTTTAAAATTGTAGCTTTTGGAACGGTATAAAATATGTTTTCTTGATATTTAAGATGATATGATGATACGATGACATCTTTTAGCCTCTGGTGTCTTGTTGGTTGGTACTTTTCTGTTGATGATAATGATCACGCTGGCTTGGCTAGTTCTACAAATATTGTCATGGGTCAGTTACATAATCCACCAGTCCATTTATAAGTGAACTCGAAGGTAGAAAGAAAAAAATGTTTTAGAACTTCAAAACGGTAAACGTATGGAAATTTAGTAGGGTACTGAGAGAAAGGAATGTGAATAAATTTGAATAGATGTATCTTGATGACTGATTATTAAAGCCTTTTTTGTTAAAATTCCCTTCCAGCATTAAAAAAATCAAATGAACTCCAACCGTTTTACATCTTTGTTTTATTCATACTAAATATTACACTTAATCTCTTTCTTTCATCGTTCTCTCTCTCTGTCTCTCTCTCTTACAAACTGTCTTAATAGTTATCATAGATAGCTTCCATTTAGGGACAGTGTGTCGTTCCTTTCCTTAAAATGAAAATGTCCCGAAGGCTCAAACCCAACATTCATTTCACTCCAATCATCTATTTCAGGAACCCAAGCTCAGTATTATGTAACTCCTACGCCTCTCTGCTGCTGATGTGATGGCTGAGACACAGACAGTTTCATGACACCCCCTAAAGTGTAACACCCCAGAATTTGAAGGACTGAATTCCTTGAATACATTAACTTAAATGAAACAGAACGAGAAGAAATTTTCAAGGGTCATGTACAAAGTTCATGGTCCATGTCAGCCAAAAAAAATGTTCCATTTTCATTAAATACAACTTGTCTTCAACCTTCCTTAACTCCCTTATCTCAATCGTCTTCACCAAAGGACAGTATCATAACGCTAATGCTTTTTGTGATGACGACTTTTTGTTATGATTCTAAAATACAATTAACTATTTTCCTTTTACTAGCAATATTGCAAGAGAGCACATAAAAGAACCAAGTGGATCACTTAAACATAGTAATTTCAAGTCATGTGTAACTTTTTCATCATTCAGAGCCAGTCAAGTACACTGAAACTCGGTATTCTCACATTCCCTTGAAATGAGTTGTCATTACTAGGCTTGAGAATTTTATGATATAGCATATTTTTTTACAAGCTTAAGACTGGTCAGACGATACCAGATCTTCATGTTTCAGATAATTTTAGGTCATTTAAGACCCATTTATAACGGCATATTTGGCATAT
>JAQFXM010001647.1:0-30212 GCA_034693345.1 Entomobrya multifasciata | reverse complement strand
TGGGAAATAGTAATTCAATACTACACGCTGCTGCATGCAGCAATATTGCCATCCTTATCTTGTAACCTGCAACCACTTTACTTTTGTACATTTTAATCGATTGAAATGTAGAACGATCCAATTTAAAACAAGGTCTTCTTAACGTATTGTTAACTTGGGTTTAAGGTCAAATAGATTTTTGTCTAGAATCGATTACAAGGATGCTAAGGGAAATGGAATGGATGTTTGCATGTAGCGGATATCAAAATTTGAATCTGTAAAAACGATCATTGCGACAAACCCAACTGCATTGTGTATGAGTTATCCTACGATTCCACTTTGCTGTAATCGAATTAGTAAACGTAATGCCTAGAAAATGACAGTCTACATTTTATTGTTTGCAAATAATGCAGACTTTCCACAAAGGGGAAATGGAAAACTGTAAAATACAAGCAATCAAGAAACCTGCATTTTTGTCTGTGGGAATAGTAGGAGGGGAAGGGGAAATCCAAACTCCAATCTGCGAAATCCATGTATTTTAACACCTTCTTCTGAAGGGCTACTACTACGCAGTACTCAGAAACAAGCAACTTGCAGAACATATGTCTTGACAAGTTTGTTTTCAGCAAAAATTGTGAATAGCTTGTCATTTCGTGTGAGAAAAATGTGCTGACAAGCTCAAACAACAGCTCACAACACAAATACTGTGACTGTGAGTTTGAGGAGAAAGAAAAAGAAAGTAGTAAAGTCAGTCGTTTCTAACAAACATGTGTTTACCAAGTATATTTTCCCTTACTTTTCTTCGTAAAATGATTGAATTAACTTTGTTACATTCTTCATAAAATATCAATCTCCGTTCTGTTGAACAAGTCAAGGTTAACAGCCAAAAACGTATGTTATTTTGCACAAATCTAGTGAAAAATATATGAATGTAGTACAGAGGGAACTCGTCAAGTTAATAAAAAGTTGGTGAAAACGATGATAAACTTTTCTAGCACATGTAACCTCTTTACAAGGATATATACACATGAAAATGCCCTTAGGATCTTCTTAATTTAACTCAAGGTAAAATATGTTCCCAGGCGTAGTAGGCTGGACGATCTTGTCCAAAAGGAATGCGTAAAAAACTGACACAGCATTCTATGAAGTCCAAGGATGACCTCGACTCGGTGAAGTGTAAACATTTTACGCAGGAATACAACAGCATATATTGTGTTTTGTGTTCCTCTCTCATACATACGGCTATGTATGGTCGTTCCTTCAAAAAATGGTGGTGGGAATGGTACATGATGGGGTATGAGCGTGTCATTTTAAGGGAAACGTCCGAAACGTGTCAAGCGAGCGTTAAAGATGAGAATATAAATGATCTTTTCCGCACTTCTTAAAAGCAAACGATCCATGACGCCTTCCAGTATAACGAGTGAACTCATATACATAGCACGTAAATATACCTATGCAACTTCTCGGAAAATGAATGAAGTGGTCAAAAGCCACCAACCGTTTAGCCTCCTTTCATTTCATTCAAGTTAAATTGTCCTCGTCTTTCTTTTTCAAAAAAATTGAGCTTACATTTCCACATACACTGGACCATTGCGACCTTACTACATGACATAAAATAGACTTAATTTTGAATGGTGTACAATTTATTTTGCTAGTTTAACTTACAACGGCTCATAGATGCACATCGTTATTCTACTGCTTTTCAACAAAAACAAGCAAATTAACTTGCTAGCAAGTGTACTCAAAGGAACCATTTCCCTTTACACATGTGAGCTATACAAAACTTTATGAACAGTTTACATACAGCGTTTCCTGAGTACAAAAAAGTTACACAAACAATAATAGGTTGTTTGCGAAAGTATGTTTCTATATTCAGAACATTTATATTAAAGTAAGCCAAATAGAAAAAGTGACATTGTGTAAAATCATAAGTTTTCTTTCCCTTATCAGCAATTTTCTCTCGGTACCAGAATTTTCCAATCTGAATTTGTGTCAGCTTGAGGAACCAAACAACTTGCATGAATGGTCTCCAAACGAAGCCCATATGCTGAAGTCTTATCAAAGTTTATATTGAGTAACATATTACATACTCAATCATAAATGCATAAAAACTTTCACAAATTGTTGTAAGAAAAGCAAGCAAGGGCTGCGGCCGTACAAATTTCAATTCAAAGTTTGTCGTCATCGTCGTCGTTATAAATTGCCTTCCAAAAACAAGTGCAAGTCAAGCACTTCCATTATACCCATTGTAAAAAAAATCTGGTCGACAAATGAAAATAACGAGCGAATACGACATGACATGACCACTGGTCAAACCAGCCCAGACCACACACTTCGTAACCCCCTGACATTGTTAGAATAAATATTTTTAACAGATATCAAGCTTTTTTCCTGTTCTTTGTTGAAATTATTGAAATAACAAAAGGTAAAGAATCGAAAGGATAAGGAAAGAATGAGAAAAGAATGAGAACCTTGCTAAAGAAAATAAGAAAAATGAACATGTTTGGAGTTTTTTGAAAAGAAACTTGTTCACTATTTTCTACTTCTTTTTTTGTGGAATTAGCCATTCTCTGAAACTATTTCCATCTTATTTTTTCCCTGTTCATGATGATGATGATAGACAAGGAAAATGATAAAACTTTTAGATATAATGTGCTATGAACTTAAAGAAGGTGGACACACAGCAGCTTTCTTTTTTTCTCTCTCGTTAAGTCTCTACTACACACACACCTTCGTTTTTATCACTCTTTCTTTTAAGAAAAAGTAGAATAGCTGGTCGACTTGGTCTACAGTATTTTTTTATTTCTATTACAAAGGACGTCTTTTGTTCTGTTCTGCTTTATCCTTTACCCTTTTTTCCCTTCGCCTCCATTTCCCGTTTTTTGTGACCTCCCTTGAGATTTACCTGACACTTTTCTCCAGTCAGCGAGAGCGAGTTCATTCATGTGATATGTGATACGGTATGGTATGTGTGTGTGATCTCAATGTTTCACAAGACTACTTGGCATAGTATCAGCATCAACCCCATTTTTTGTATTCATATCATTGATCATCCAGTTGCCATCAGTCAAGAAGGCCAGGCTGAAGCAGTCAGCCCCAAAAAACATGTTTAGCCATATTTGCCATTGCCACCTTCGCTTTTCTCCTCTTCTGTCCATGTCACGCAGTATATGTCTCCAGAAGAATTATACGTTTGTGATATAAAATAGAAACGTGAATTCTCTAACCTTTTTGGCCTTTCTTCTTTTTCTTCATTTTTGCAAGTAAATTGACAGAAAAAAACAAAAAGGATAGTGAGAAGAAAGAAAAAAAGAGAATAGGAACAAGAGACAAGAGAGAGAAAACGATTACATTCTTTCTTAGATTTACCTAATAATATACTTTATCTCTATGTGTTAAAGTATAACAGACTATAGAAATGTTTTTGTCATTAAACAAAGTTTATTAGGATGAGAAGGGGGACATATCTATAAAGCGCAGTGTAGTGGGTGAGTTTGGCTCATAAAACTTTTACTAACCTGTCATTATAAGCATACTAGTCAATCTCTTCTGGCCTTTGTCCTGCGCTACTGTAAAGGCAAACAGTTCGGGCGCCTGAATTCCAAGTGAATTTAGATGTGTACTTAAGAAAAATAGGCATGTATGTCATTATACTTCTACTAACCTAAATATTAAATTACACATAAGACATGGCCTACTCTGGGAGTTCATTTTTCTTAGACCAGTTCAAACTGATATTCCATTTATGCATTCATGGAACGAGTGCGTCAACACAAAGCATTTAATTACACAGATAAACTGATAACAAACATCTAATTCCGAATTCCAACAGTTGAATGTACAGCGCAGTCTACCTAATCATCTTATTTTTTCATTTCTACTCGTCTGCTTTCTCGTCGTTATAAAAACAGAATTCCAATGTGAGCCTCATCATACCATGTAATTACATTGTTGAATGTTATTTAGAAGCGAAATGATGGGATATGCATTCAAGCAATGTTGAATACATTATATGTATGCACTGTAGTTATGAAAGTATCATCATCCCATCATCGTTACAAGTAACAAAATTTCTTCCGTGACTTATAAGGCTTTTCCCCATTCATTTCCTCAATAACGACAAGCCAAGAAGATTAGAGTAAAATACAACTACCACTATTACTTTTTTCGTGCTCACTGAATCTAAATCAATTTCAGCCTCATCATTATCTCATCATAGTCATCATGCATAGTAATCAACATCATACTTTGCAGTAAAAGTATTTTTATGAGCTACAATGAGTTACTTATTTGCATAATAGCATACAGAGAGAGTTCATTATGCAAGATTATTTCTATGCACATTACTATGATGCTATTACTGTCAATACGAGTAAAAAGTTAGGGGAAATTATTTTTTGACATACCCATTACTTTAAGCATATTTGCATACCATACATGTATACAAATGTATACAAAATAACAATTTAAATTCCTACTTTCCTGAAGAAAGTGTTTTACCTTGTATTGCGGATATGAGTAAAAAACGTTAAAAAGAGAAATGGTTCCTTTGTTTCCTCACAAGCATCGTTTTGTATTGAACGCAGACAACCGAGAAAAAAGGAAATTGTTCGAAATAACCCATATTGGCCATATTCTAATTCTTGGTGAACCAAGATGAAGAATGCCGGTGGTACAGGAGGTAAAACACCAGCTGATAGTATCCTAGAAGCTAAACTTTCACTCTCACGATTGAGCTGGGTTGGTAAAACTCCCAGTCTGGTGGACTGGAGTACGCGTTTCAGTTTGAAAAAATATATTTTGTAGAAAAGTACATGAGCCGTCTAGAAACGAGGGAGAGAGATGTATAGAGAAAGCGGAAATGAGGTCTCCCGCTATTTATGACTGTAATAAAGTTGAGTCCACGGGACATTGCATTGCCAGTTGCGTTACCTAACTGTGTATTTATGTAGTACGCTTTAATGTACCTGCGTATACACTAGTAGTGAAAGTGAAACAATGATCATCATCAGATATTGTAGGATAGATAGTGTTAGTGATGCTTTGAAAGAATGTATTCATACATACTCTTGACTTGACTGCAAGGAATACCAATTTAGAGATAGTCTGAAAACCAATATTTTATCCAGTAGTGTTAACGAATAATATATGTGAAGTGAAAGGTATAGACTGGAGTGGAAAATAGAAAATAAAATTGTTCTAGAGGGATTCTATTGGTTAGGTTCAACTGTGGACATAATCCTTACCTGAGGGTCTGACTGCACGATGAGGTTTCTTCCCAAGGAAGCGGTGGAATTGTAGGTTGCCCAGGAGGGCCGTGATGATGATGATTGCCGCTACCACTATGATGAGAATGATTGGTGCGATGATGATGGTGATCTGATCCGGGCAGGATGACCATGCTACCACAGTTGTTATTTTCTGACCCAGGAGATTCGACCATGAAACGGGATAGGAGAACTCTCGCAGCGTTTTCCGCTGTGAGACGATTCTCATTTGCTCTTTCGATTAGTGCCCTGACGTCCAGTTCCTCTTGTCCAGTTTGACCGGTGAAAAGTGGAGTAGAAGCGGAAGTGGCTGGGATGGTTGTTGAAGTTGTAGTTGTAGCCACAATGAGTGCGGAGGTAGTTGTAGTGGTCGTGGTGGAAGTGGCTTCTCGATGTTGATCAGTTGAAGCATTATTTATATTACTATTTGAAGATGATATAACAACTGATGTTCTCGAGGGCTCTCCTGTTGGAGAGTTGTCATTGCTATTGTTATTGTTCCCAGAGCTATTGCAAGAAGAGGTAATTGGAGTAGCGGGGGTAGTGGTGATGCTGGTGGGTTGGTATTGCTCTTGATGAACAACATTTGTGGAGGAGTATGAACACGATGTTGGAATCAGATTGGGAGATGAAAGAGCACTTGTAGTTGATGCAGGTATTATTACTCCATCGTCAGTAATGGAGTGATGACGGGGTGTGGAGTTAGCACCGATTCCTGTAGCACGAAGATTAGCTAAGAGTTGACCCAGTTCGCTTTCGAGAAGTGCCACCAGAATGTCATAAGCCTCTATTGTGTGATCACTGAAACAAAATTGAAAGGAAATTGGAAAATAAATTATTGCTTTTCTCGACTTTATTACAAAAAAATATGGTACAAAAACTAATAATGTACTATTCATATTCAACACGTGTATTATTTTAATGGTGCAGCAGTAAAATCTTTAAAATGCCTTATGGAAATTACAAACTGGATTAAGTGTCCTGTCATTATGTGCCGAAATTATTTCTGGAAGTTATGAAGCATAAATACATGGTACGGTGAAAGCAAGTTGATGGAACCAAGTTAATTTTAGAAGTCGACAGAATAGAGCATTATTAGTAGTATGTTTTGTATACTCATGGGAATGTGCAAATACAAGCAGTGTAGTATACTTGATTTGCATTTCAAGCCACCGCAGCATAGGAGGATATATCAATCTTTAGTTTTAGTTCTTTAGTCCAAGACCGCAGCAACATACTATTGATGTTATCCATTATTTTGTCCCCGTGTCAATAAATCAACAATGACTAACTGACACATGAATAAGGAATTTTTCTTTAAAATGTCTTGACATAGTTTCAAAACAATCACTCATTCTTTCTAGTATTAGTCAATGCTCTGCTCATTCATATGAGACGTGCGATACCCGCCCACCCTCTTGATTTTGTATTTCGTATGGAATTTATAACGTCTCATACGATCATGATGGTGAAAATTCTTTCTAAAATTCTTTTATAAATTTAGCTATCCTTTTCTCACTTCGTCTTTCATTGGACTACCTCATATGTTACACTTGGATCTGGATCATTGTGATGTTAAGAAATGAAGTTTGATAGTTTAATAATCCGTTTTCTTTACGAGTAACACCTGTTTCAAATTTTTCATTTACTGGATTTTTTATCACTGCCTTTTCTATCGAAAAAAATTCAATATGACTAGCCTATTCCTAGATAATCGAATTCCCGTTATTGGCACATAATATGTGTAGTTCACCACTCTCAACTCAACTTTCGGGATTTCAAGAATGAATTTTCAAAAGAACTTTTTATTGCATGCGATGGCGATGACTTCTGTAGCAGTATCAAAATCGACATACTTATACAAAAAGAAGTACTTATAAGAGAAAAGTCTCTTTGTTTAGCAATGTATTTCATTAAACTTTGCCTACAATCATTTTTTTCTAAACTGAACTACTACATAATGGAATCTTTACAAAAGTTTTTTTTTCTTTCTTCATGTGTTATAGAGCTTCAACTCTCTAGCAAATAAAGCGTGCCAAAATATTTAAATTTTCAGTCAGAGTATGCATAAATAACGGCACAAAAATTCAAGCAATGTTTCTCCTAACTTTGCTTCATAATTACCTTTCCCTTTCAAACTCGTATGGCACGTGGCGCACTCGAATTTCTAGTGTGTTATCAAGAAAGTTTAAAATATCAATAAGGAAACAGGCAAAGTGAAATGTCTATATTTATCTTATACCACGCACAACATGAGCCTTTCTGCACGTGCTACATTATGTACACGGAACTAGACCCTTGGTGGCAAAGTTTAGTCATGCAGGAGTAAAAGTTAGTTCTTTCTTCGACAAATATAGTCTGCTAACACCACTGCTTGGGGTATCATGAGAATTCTTAAAATAGAGGAAATTCGTTTGCTTTGAGAATTGACTAAAAATATAAGGTATATTGAGTATATTTTTAATGTTCTGTTTATATACAAAGTTAGACCATATCAGTCCTTTGAAGTAACTAAACGCAAATGCAGCATTCAAGCCTTTTGTTCTTTTCTATTCAGTATTTCTTAAAAACTGAAGTAGTGAATCTTTACCCGATGAATGTCGAAAAGATCTCCTGTTTTTTAGGAATACAATATGCGCAAAGGGACATCCTATTTCCCATTTCCAATTTTGATAGCTTTCTCTTACAAATGATTAATAGTCGCTCTTGACTCCTTTTCTGTCTTGAGAGCCGTTTATTACACACACATGTATGTGCAAATGTACATATGTATCTATATTGATCTTCTGTATTGCATACAGCGCTTCTTTAAAATAAGTACCCCTTTCCCCTTACAATGTGCTCCACTTTTGTTCTTCACTTCTCCTTTCTCATGTAAACTAGGATTTGGGTACGGTACCACACAAATTCACCAAGAAAAGGGTCAAGAATCATCAGGAGGGCCACGACATTGTAAAAGGTTATATGAATGACTAGTGGTTTGGACACAATGAAGCATATGGAATCTCTTGAAACTGACGGAGAGACCTTTTGAATAATATTTTATGAACTTTGTTTATCTGGTTAGCTTGATATTGGACCTTCGCCATCAAAAAAGCCTCTTATTCTTTGTCTACAATTTCAACATGCGTGCATGAATCAATACAGTTTCAAATGGTTTCAATGCTTTTAGAATGATTTCCTGTTTCTCACTTTTGCCAAGTAACAATAAGGAGTGAAAATTTTCTTGAGTTTTCTCTTGGCGAAAAGCATCAAATAAATATGTATGGCGTATGGCTATATGGGTAACTATGATATTTCTATGAAATCTTCAGTATCCCATAGCAACACAGCGGGTATAATTTGGTTCACATTCGACCCACAAGTTTTCCCCGTTTATAGTCTACATAATAATCTCGATAGATTTTCATGTGGCAACATTTCACATCAAACTGTGCATTTTACATCTTTTATTGCGAAAGTGGCAGAAATGATAAATAGCTTCCGTTTCCATGTTACTTCTGTTTATCACGCTCGATATGAGAGCAAAATGATGGTTGGTCGGAGAATGGATAAAAGGTTTTTACTGCTTTTACTGACATTTTATTGGTTTTTAATGTGAGTGGATGCTTCGCTAAACGTATTGTTGCGTTGCGGTAACGTACCATCTACCTCACATGTGGATTAAATAATGCTAAGTTGCATTTTCATCTAAGCTAAAGATCTGATCTTTGCCATTATCATTGAAATTTAATTTCAGCAAAAAACTGCTTATCCGTCAGCAAAACTGTTGTGCTGGGCAGATATCAATGATGATTTACAAATCTTCAATCTTTGCTTACATCCGAACAATGAAAACAGATCAGAAGGCTTATCTCAGTCCGTCGAGTCAGTCATTGTCTAAAGACATGACAAAAAAATCCTACAAAATTCTGCACTGTACGATGGACTTTCCAAACGAAAAGGATTAAGTGAAAATAAAAAAGTGCTTGAGATTGTACAAATGCTCCTCTTGAACAACTTTCATTTATGGACATACTTAAGACTCAAATAAAACTTAAAGGTAAAAACGCAATGCGTCCTTTCAGCTGTCAGTTTGAAGAGACCACTCAATACATCAACTGCCATATTTCTCTTATCTCTTACAATCAATATACTGGAACTAGTACACTACCTTTTAATACATACATATTTACTTTTACCATTTACGCAATAGTGACTAGTATTCTTGGTTTAAAACAATACTTTTTTGTTCAACTTCATTTTATACTATTTTGTTGCAAAAAATTTTTTGAACCCCATTACTCAGCAAAGTGAATGGCATTAATAATCAATATAATCATATCATAACCAGTTGGGTGGAATCTAAACGCAAGGAGCTAATACTGATTTCTTTTTCTATCTATGAAAGCGAAGCACTGTAGAAGATCGAAATGAATTTTCGCATTAAAATTGAGTGAGCACTTACGATTACTGATATCAATGTAGTAAAAAGGATAAAGGTACAGATAAAATACAGGATTTAGATAACTCGTTTTGTGTTTAGAAGAATGGAAAGCTTATTTTGTTTTGTCTAAATCTCAAAATCACATATTACTGAAATGGTGAAAGTGATAACATAAAACTAGCCTTTAACCAGTGTGACAGCACTGTCGCTGCAATACGGTAAATCACATAATAATATTCAGCAAAATATAAACGTAGTAAACTTACGATACAAGAAATATAAGAAAAGTGGTATTGAATATGGAACCCAAATAATTACAAAAAGTAGCGAGAAACATTTAAAACCCCTATATCACTACTGCATGTTGCGCGTAAAAAACGTTTTAGAAAGCTCTGATGATGGATACATGTTACATTAATTCATTTTATGATATACATCCAGGAAAGGAAGTAGTAATTTCTGGCACGAATATTTTACTATTATTATGATTACTTTAGATTTTCTGCAAAATCCATGTAAAATCCGGATTGTAAATCTCAGCAAAACGTATAAAATACTCAGCTACACACGTGTAAGCATTATGTATGCTTTTTTGAATGCTTAAACAAATGCCATTTACAAATACTCGTTTTAAGGCCAAAATCCATCATAACTTGATCGGTTAAACCAAATTGAGTCCCGTTATCCTCATATTAATAACTCATAAATTTGACGGTTCTTTGGTTCATTGACGCGAAGCATGCAATGTAGCAACCAATTTCATTCTACTTTATCATAAAATTTTACTTCATTTATTTTATGACATGGATAAAATATAATTGAAAAAAAATGTAGAAAGTACACATATTCAGTCAGACAGTAAAAGAGTTTTTTTCTCACCTGTAGCCAACGGCAAGCTGGAGCGCCACATTATTAGACTCATATTTCCCCAGTAGAACCGTCAATCTATCTGCGTTCCCTTTTGCATCCTCCAAATTGAGTGTAAGCACATCATTTTGACTGCGTAAATGCTCAATTTTACTACTCAGTCTTTCCGTCTCAATTTCAAACTCGCGAAGCTTCTCCTCGTTCAATGGACTAATCCCATTTTGACTCAATGAGTGTTGCATTTCTCGTAAAGCTGACTCATTCTTAATTGGCTGTACCAGGTGTTCCACAACTCGTGTCGAACAGGATTGTCCAATGAGCATCAGATTTGCTCCAGTTAGTCCGCAATGTTGTTGCTGTTGGTGTTCTGGTGTATGATGGGGAGAAGGCTGAAGGTGTGGATGGTGATTTTTGGAATGATGATGATTATGACCATTACTATTGTTATTTTGGATGTTGTGTTGATGTTTATGGTGACTACGACTATGACGAGAAGATGACTTTCGATGAACTTCAGGTGAGGGTGAACAGTCATTTCCGTTTGTATGGCTGTTGGGGATTACGGAGGATGAATGCAAAGTGTTTCCGGGGCTTTGACCTTTTCCGTGATTTTGAGATTGTACATGATGAGGAGAGGAGTATTGATGATTTTGTTTACTTGGGGTACTGGGGCTGCTTGAGACAGCTTGACGAGAAAGTTTCACCCTTTCAGCTAGCTTACATACGGGAGCGGAGTCGTCTAGTGGGATTATAGCGAGGTCGGCTGGGGAGAAACGAGGAAGCCGTTTTGGCGATTGCTTCAATAGATGTTCAAGCTCTGATACCTGAAATTATAAATTAAGAATGGTTCATTAAACATTGTCAAATTCTTACAGTGACCATTTTCCTGACAAATCTGTTTTAGTGATTGTGACACTATATTTATGCCGTTATCGGATTTCTAGGGCTTTAAAAAATGATATACCGTCGTCAACGTATTACAAGTACAGTGACCACGTAAAACGTTGCCTAAAACAATGTTGTATACCATTCTACACTTCTACACTTCCTTCGCCTGATTTATATTATTTTGGATTCTTGAAAATCGCATTCTGACCCTTCAGCTAAAAACAAGAAATCAAAATGTCAAGCCCTTCTTATGCCGATATTGAAAGATTTATGAAAAATGAAAACTATCCTAACCAATTTGATGTTAGCACGAAGCAGCTTCAAGAACATGCTTGCGGTTTACCAATAGGCATGAAAACGGTAAAAATCTGATAAAATACTTAATGCTCATTTTACAAAAACCTATTGTTTCCTTTCGAAAGAAAAACATGCACTAAATGCCACTTTTATTGTGGTTTTAAACAGTTTTACGTGAATGGAGAGCCTCTTGAATGCACTATAGAGTGTGACTACTCTACAATCAACGTCAGTGGACACCTCCACCGAATCTACATTGTTGGCATCTGTAATCAAGTGCATTTGACTGGGACCTTCCATACTCTATTTATCGAGGGCTCTGGAAACCGGGTTAACTATACTAGTGAGATCCAAGGGGGTCAACTCGTTGTCCAAGGCTCATCCCCATTTTCTTTCACAATTGGATCAAATAATGCAAACATTTTGTCTGAAAGTGAGGGAGCCATTATGCCTACAAAACTGGAGTTTCCAGAAAGTTTGAAAACCAGTCAACGCAGACGAGTCATGTGGCAACCCATCAATTTTAAAGGTGCTCTGCATTTCTTATAAGTTTACGCCTTCTTTGATGGAAGTGAGAATATTGTAAAGTTGGATGATAATGATGAAAATATGTAGTTTAACTTTTAGAATTTAATAATTTACTTTGAAATAATTTAATATAGTTTCTGAAACATTTACGAGTGATTATACATTATAAAAAACTAACAAAAAATGCGTATGTATCATATTTTTTCTAAACTGAATAAAGTGGTGAAAGTATATATTTATCCTTGTCTTGTCTACTAACTCATCCATGTTCTTTTCTCTGTTATAAATGTACTTGTCAACAAAACACGAGCATTTTCCACAAACTAACAACCTAAATGACGGAAGTGATGAATGTTCACGTAACAAGCATGCCATGCATACCTCCCAGTTACTTAACAAGTATTCACACATGCTATTTTATTACCTTATTTTTCAGAAAATCACGTTCTTTTGCAATGTTCTCAAGCGCGCTCCGTGTTTGATCCAACTCTCCTTCCTTTTTATACAAATTATCCTTAATGGCTGCGTGCTCCTGTCGGATTTGTGCTACTTCTTGACAGAGTGATGCAAATTGGACGGGGGGTTTTGACTCTGGTGAAGGGCTCTCTGATGGCGTTGTTCTCATCGAGGTTATTAAGAGTCCAGGTGAAGAAGCATCTAGCCCTCCAGCAAAAGTACTGCTTCCTCGACCTCCTCCTGTGGGAAATTCTTCTCGCAGCTTTTCCTGCTTTTTACAAGCTGACAGCATAGCGTGCAGGGTACTTGGGTGATGTCTGTTTTCTCTCAAATGAGCATTATTACATCGCTCTCGATCCTGTAAAGAAAACATAATAGAACAAAGAAATAAATAAGAGTAAAAGGACGAACATGAAAAATAGTATATTCCATAATCAAACCAAAATATATAACAGTACAACATTTTATAAAGGAGTAAGTTGTTTTACTCTGTTTTTTTTTGTATTTCTTCCACTTGTGTCCTTGTACACGAACAAGGGATTGTCTTTGTTTTCACAAAATACTAATAGGCTATTGCTCAATAGTACAGTGGCATTCCATGAGAAAAAATTTAAGCATGAAGGAGGAATCCACATGTGCACACTAACCAAAATGGATTCCTTTTATGAAAAGAATGAATTCGTGTGAGTGCAATAACGAATTAAAGCATTTGAGAATTAGTGCAGCCGCATCATTTAGTTTTAACCAAGGGTAAAAACTGAAACAAAAAAGTTCTGAGAAAGTAATGACAGGCAGTTATAAAGTGTGATAAACGTAGATGTAACATGAATCATGATTAAGCTGTCCGTATATCTATTTTAATTTTTTCGATTGGGATTGGGTAATTTTGTAACGTGAAATTAATGGAAACAAATAAGAACATTCGTTTGAGTTGTCTTAACTTGCCTCTTGGGAGCTTCGTTTTTGCCAATAGCACAAAATTAACTTGGTGCTAAAATTGACAACGTCTTTTCTGAAAGGCATTTGTTTTTGCCAAAACTAGTTTCATCTGCTCTTGTTTGTCGAAAAGAAACTTCCTGAAATATAAAGATGTAATGTAGTTCTAATAAAATTCTTGTTTTCTTAACACATTTTTATTTCACCTACTGCCAAAATTGCTTCTAGCCTCATTAATTAATTAGTTAAGGGTTTAGATTAGATCAAGATTAATTTCTTATAAGTATATTCGTTCATTGGTTTGTAAAAAAATCTCAGCTATTTCAATAACACCCAATCCCGATTAGAACATCACATTCACAAGGAAAGGATTACAACTCAAACACATAATAGGGAAAAATAGGAAACAAGAGATTTACTAATCTAAACAAAAACATTTCAATCCTTGTCTGTCTTTACGCTAATACATTAATGCCATCCCAGGGACAAAACCTAGATTTTGGAAATTGTAACATTGCTTTAAATTCGCAAATGTACAAGTCACCATTAATAAAGATGTTCTGTAACTTGAATGATCATTAAGCAAACAACAACGAAATGTCAGATAATGTGTCCTATGGGACTGGATGATAAGTTGATGAGAATGATGGATGCGACATTGCATTGTGAAAATATCAACGTGTACCACCACCACAGTAACGACTTTACTGTGAGCAGTCAACCGACTAAAAGTCTTCAAATGAAAAAACCAACGACATATGCAATGCAATTCCAAGAAAACGCGGGATCCTTTAATTCAATATGTTTCATTGAGTTCCACGTCAATCCTTTCTGGAAGTGTTCCAAGTTTCGAGTATCCAATTGCTGTTTTATTAATTAAGAATGTACATATGTGATGTGTGCAGTTTTGATAGCACTCAAGTGGCAAGAATCAAGAATCTCTCTAAGGGTGGAATGTGGAGATGGTTAGAAAAGTATGCGAAATTCAGGACCTAGCCAAACAAATTTTACTGTCATCTAGTCAGTAGCTCAGTGACACAGTGCAAAATACTATTTTACTCAATGTTTGCAATTTCGCATTTTGAGCGACACATTGTGAACAGATGCAGCATCCTCTCTCCTTTGCAATGACTTGACAGATTCATATGCTATATTTTGAATTAGCAAATTGCTGAAAGTAGCTTTTGTAAATATTTCGTCCCATTGATCGTTATTAGGACTTTTAATAAATTTCATTATTTAAAACGAAGGACAACTCCACTCCAATGTTTTTTTAAAACTTTTGTTTCGAAAATATATTTCAAATGTCTACATAAAACACTGCCGTTTTCAAAGAATAAAACTTTTGGACTAAATCCAGAATCTCACGAAAATTGCCATAAATATTTAAACAAGCTTATCAGATCAATTCAAAATCCTGCACATCATTTTATATTGGATATCCTGTTCAAAAGACAAGGATATCATTATCTTTCTTCTTCACATTTCTATTTCTAAAAGAGCTTTACCATAAAGCTTATTCTGGAGATCCCATTCAAAGTAAGCCTAAAACACTTCACATAAATCTCCGAATTGTCTGGCAAAGTATCACAAAGAAACACTTCATACTAATAAAAGTCTATTCAACTTTCAACCCGTCAATGTCAACTTAATCGTAAAAATAAATTGTGTAGCTGTACTCATTTACTTCATATACAATTGTATCGATTTCGCACAAAAAATAAGTTGTAATGATCGCCTTCTCGCCACCATTTACGCTGCTACGCTGTAGGTTTTTTCCATTAACATTACAAGCGGAGTTTTTCTCTACATTTCATACAATAAACCAAAAAATATAAACAGTGAATCTGACTCCGACTCGGATTTAACACCGCTTAATCCTATACGTCCCATTACTACGGCGTAGATTAATGCTAGATATATTTTATTATCAGACCAGATTACTTTCACTTTGTTTTCTCGTTCAAAAAAAGAGGAAAAGACAACAACCAAAATTGCATTCTCTGCAATAAAATGAACTTCTAAATGACTACCACACAGACTAAATGAATGCATACAAATTGTGTGTGCATTTGTAAGAGAATGAGAGACAAAAACGACAACAAATCTCGGTAAGCCCACAAGAGTATTTCTTGTCCTCTTCATCAAGAAGTCGTTCTTTCGGTGAATAACCCGAGAGGAATGTACTGCAAGCATTTTATATACTATTTCCAACTCAAATCTTAGTTGTTTTTATCTTGGACACCCAAGCAATAAGACAAGCTGGGGTGTTGAGTTGAGAAGATGGTGACTGAAAATGTGCACCTTTTGTACTGTTTTAAACTAAAGTATTTAAGTTAAGCTCATATCACCATTACTTTGTTAAAATGCAGTTGAAAGAGTACTTTTAAAAGTCTCAGTAGAAATAAATTGCATACCTCTTTTTGGTACATTCTTTTTATGTTTTCACAAAGAGCGAACGACAAGACAGTTTAAAAGAAAATAAGAACCTTCGTTTCTTGTTGCTGTCTCTCTGTCATTCTCGTAGTCAGTTAAGTTGACTGAATGAAAGGAATTTCATGTTTGCTGAAAGAGAAAGAATTATTATGACTTTTAGAAGAGTATATTTGATAGCATTTTGTCATATATGCCATATGAATGAAATCGTAATACGGAACATGTTGTAGGTAGGTGAGAAACGAAACGAATCTTTTGGTCACAACTCATCATATAATTTACGTCTGCGAAGAAAAAGACGGAATAAATTCGAGAACTCGTCAATAAAATTTGAAGCATATTCTGTCTGTCATATCCATATTCTTTAGCAGTGCAAAAATTTACTTGACATTTTGTTTAGTGAGATTATTTTGTACTGATATATATTGCTAAAACATAAAAGGAAAAGCTGCGTCTATTCGTTGAATATAATCTGTAGTTTTTTCAATTCGCACCGCTGACAAATTATCAAAAGAGTATTACATGGTGCCTTAAAACGACGACCTAGAAATTTGACAAAAGAAAAGGGAACTTATCTGTACTGCAGATAAATTTCCAGACTGAGACTTTGAGATACAACAAAGATACAATATTATCACCCTATTTTAGCCAAAGAAAGATTAACCCAACTACTATTCTATATAACATTTTGCATGAGAACTAATGATAAAAATTTGGTGATTTCAAAATACACTAAATGGATTCCACCAAGCTATGAACAATCACCACTACCCCACCTACCATCACCAATTCTACGATCATCATCACTTTACCACATTGACTGCACTCGACATTTATGTGAGAGAAGATAAGTTACTATAAGGCCTTTCCGCATTGCATAGTGTGTGGTACAATACAGTATACGCGTTGCTGGGATTAAACTGTCACTTCGTGTTGACAGGTAATTTGAATTCGTATGTAAATTAAAGTCGTTACTACTCTAAATAGGCTATGGCAGTAAACTGGCAGCAGAAGTCACTACCAAAAAAATCTTTTCCTTTTTCAGTCTTTCTATTTTTTCATTCTACTGAATTTCGCGAAAACTCTCAGGCTGGCTGTTCAAGAGTGAAAGGAGGGCGTTAGTAATAAAGATGTTGATATAATGTTATTGTTCTCTCTCTCAAGCTTGAGTTTTTGAATTCGAAATTAAACTAAAATAATATAAGCAGAAAATGTACTCCTCTTCTCTCTATCTTCCTGTATGAGTAGTTTTAAAAAAATCCACGACACTAGTCCATCCATAGTCACTTCTGCAGTGCAGGCAAGTTAAAAGCATTATTATACAGACAGGCAGGGCAAAAACTGCCACCTTCAATTAGACATACATTTTGTAGAATTAGCTAAGCGCATTAAGTGCACTAAGAATCCTTACTGTCTGACGTTTCATTTTCATTTCGTATCATGTCAGATAGTCAGATCCAACGGCTGGTTTGCTAATTAGCCTTGAGAGTTGCTTGTCTGACAATGCTACTACGCAAAAAAGGAGGAGAAAGGCTGAAAAGTGTAGTGAGGCAGGGAAGTAATGTTCTCTCAACCAGTATGCATCCTTTTTCTACTAAAATAAGGAAAGTACAATTGAGTTGAGGAAGAACTAAAATTCAAATGAATTTAAATTCCCAACATTTAGCCAAGCAAAAGTACAAAAACGTCAGTTGGAAAGTCAATGTAAGTCAAGTCATTATAAAACCTTAAAGTTCTAGTACCAAAATTTGTATCTATTTTGAGTTTGCCGCTTTGCACACTATCGACCGTTTCAATGAAACGACCAGAGTAAAAGTAGAGCGGGAATTAATTCAAAGAAAGAAATGGATTGGTCGCGTTACATTTCAACCTTAACGTCATGATTTATTGCACAGAAAATGTTTATTGCCAAATTTTGTGTGACAAATAGTTTATTTTTATTTTTATAAAGTGAAAAAATTACTTTATTTTATCCAATTAAATTTTCTTTCCTCTAAAAATAAATGAAGTAGTAAAAATATATACCAAGTGTATTTTTCCTTCCTTTATTTTTAATGTGAAAACCTCAAGCTATAATACAAGCCGATTTGCTTTGCATTCATGTATTATTTTCACTTTGTTTAGCAACTTATCTTTGATAGTTTTTTTTGCTTCAAGGTCATTCTTGCTACCAATTTCTTTACCAATTCCGAAAACAGTTTTTTTTTTTTGGCAAATTCAGTCTTCTTCGGGTACAAAAGCAACTTGACAGCATAATAATGTAAAAGAAAAAAAGAAATAGAAGTAGGGAAAGTGGCGGATATGGATGTAAAAAGAAATCAGTTTACTTTCTTCGTAGGCCGAAGGGAATTTATCTGATAAAAAGAGAAAAAAATAAACAAAACTAAAACCACAACAATGCAATAGGAAAATAGGGCCGACTAAAGTAGAAAGCTGTGTAACATTTTATAAAATCTATATTAACACTTGAAACGATACATAATGGTTTTTGTGTTGTTGTGGCTTGTATTACAAAGCAGTACAACAAAACAACAATAATGAAAGAGCAAAAAAGTATTAGTTTTTTGTTTCCATTTTGTTTGTACACCTCTACTCCAAACTCCAACCGAATGAGCTATGAGAGTTAGGATAACGCTGTTTTCTGTGTGCTAATGTATAGCATACCACAAAGGTAGGTACACTTGACGTTGACAAATGAGCTGCAAACGGAAATCCCTTGTGGTCAACTTCGTCACTGGGTCTGACGAAGTGGGAGCAAAAGAAGATGAAAAAAGTAGAAGATTAACCAGAAAACAAATAGCAAGTAGCATTATTGTTCTTATGTGTGCAGTTTTTCAAGACAAAAAGTTTTTCTTTTATTTTGTTGGAAATTTATTCACTATCTAAAATACTTACACAAAAAACTTCTAAAGGAAATGAGTAATATATCAAACATTATTAAAAGATTGAAGCAAAATAAGGCGAAAAAACGTTTTCGTAGCATTTTTCGTTTTTTGGATTAGATTTGCGATATAAAAAAGCATAACATTTTATGGCTTATGTTAACCTTGCTTTGTTTTGCTTTCTTCATTATTTATTTAGCATTTATTCGTGAATGAGAAAAAAGTAAACTGGCGAGACGATGAGTTTGAGAAAGAAACGTCTTTACTCCTTCACATTTTCACAAAGTAGTGTTTCTAGTGAAGAGAGACAGGAAGAAAATGAAGTGGCATTTTTACAATGTGCTTCTACTTTTTCCCCCGCCGTCCTCCCATCCAATTCATCTTTTGACTTAAAATTTTCCACGAGAAAACCACAACAATGGTCAACACACAAACCAAACGAGAAGAACATCCCATTGAGATAGTCTCTCGCAAAAGAGAGGGAGAGAAACATGACTAGATAGACAGTAGAAAATCTTATCCACTACCCTATCCCCTCAACTTTCTCTTTTGATGTTGGTACTTTTGGGAAAGTGGTATACTGAAGAGCAAAAGAGAAGGCACTCTGTCTAATAAATATAATACACACACGTGACAAGGGGAAAAAGCGAGAGAAAGAGAGTGAGAGCGTGATAAAGTTGATAGCGTGAAATGCACTTCATTTGTCGTAGTCGTCGTACCACTACCCTCTTACCCCAGAAAATTCCCGATTGTGGGCTACTACTGTGTATAGTACACTGACATGATATAAAAGCTAGTCTGTTGTCCGTCCTATAATAAATTGCATTGTGTACTGAACTGGGTAAAACTTGTATTCAAAGAGGAATGAGAATAGCATTGAAAGAGTAACTAAACCGAGAAAAAAATTCTTCATTTTTAGGCCTAATGAAAGTTCATTCATTTGCAGGACTGAGTAAACTATAAGATAATAGTATAGCTATGGAAGAAATTCATAAATAGAGGTAAACCATGTATTCTTGATCAAGAGTCGTAATATTTCGAATTCGAAGCACATGCCACAATTGTAGAATTTCTACCCTTGTTATGAGGAATCTATTCTTGGACATTTAATTTTAGTAATGGCTTTAAGATTCTTACAATAATATTTCTTGCATTTTCCATCCTATAAATATTAATCTTAGCAAATGACGATTAAGTTGTCTAGAATTTTGAATATGTACTATTCTAAGATGTCAATTTTTCACAACTCCAATATTCCAAAGATTCAAGCAAGCAAAGGTTCCATTAAAGATTAAGATTAAAATTCTATTTTTAGAATTCATTCTATTTTGTTCAAAAAGTCCAACAAGATGTAAATTTACGAGATGTTTGCGCAGCTAATCGTAAGTAATTTTATTAAGGTTTGGTACAATGCACCAGCATAGAATCAGGCTAAAATTTTGCAACGAGCTGAAACAACGCCTATCGTGACACACAGCAGTTTTAAAAACCATCACTCCAACTTAGTAGGAGGCTATCGTTTTTAACGGCAGGGGAGCTTCAAATCATTCAAGCTATCAAAACAGCGTTTTCATTCTTAGAAGAAAGTCACTTAGAAAGTGAGTCTTGCTGCTTGCGCTGCTTGTATATAATTCAGTAAAACCAAAACACTGGTCAACTCAGTGACATGATATTAGTCAACCATGATTTATGCTTCTTTAACGTTTTCTACAAATATTAATTCAGATCCGGGTACCTCTTGCAGCTAGTTTTCGTCTTTCAACTGTGCTGTTCCCACTTTTAATGGAGAGAGCTGGAAATTAAAGAAGTTAAGCTACTCAGCCATTGGCATAACAGTTTCCTGTTGAACAGATGGCTCTCTTCTGCATTTAAGATAAGAAATATTAATGCAAATGACTTGGCTAAATATTCAAGAGTAGTGTAGCGTTAGAAAACATGGACATTGAAGTTTATTCGTTACAGTTACAGATCGAATGCATCACTAAGCTGGCTAAGAATTGCGGTTAAAATTAGAGCACAAGCTGGTGTCGTTGCAATTTTAAATGGATGCTGATTTAAATATGAAGACTAAATTTCATTTTCTGATAAGACGAAGTTTTTACTGTATGAGATTCATTTATATTGCAAATTCAAGAAGACCGAGGGCAAAGCAATGTAATGGAAATAACCGTTCTGAGAACATTAGCGCTCTCATTTTCGACAGTTCTGACCAACACTGCAGAAAGGGTCAGTATAAATTTGTGCGAACATAACAATAACGTAAGGCGCAGTTTCCTTTTTGAATCCAGAGATATTCCAAAGAGAAAGCATTGCATTTTCCAGTATCATGCATTTGCTGGTATTTATACAGGCTTATAATTTAGCAAGCAAACAATTTCCATAAAATCCCTCCACTCTAAATATTTTAATGTATTTATGCAAGCGTTGTGCAAAGATTTACAATGTTGAATGATGTAAATTTCTCTTTAATTTATGAATAATTTAGAAACAAAGTAGTAGCACTAAGAAATACATGAAATAGAACAAACCTGATTTTCCAGAGCTTTTCCTCCAGCTGAGAAAGATGCTATCATTTGAGGAGGCAAACCACTTGTATTTGTAACTTGACTGATGAAATTGTTATCACGATTCCTCATCCCGTTTTTACTATTATTACGGCGATGTCTTCTAACTTGTCTTCGATGTTGTTGAGGACTGTGCTCATGATTAAGCATTATTTGTTGGTGATGCTGTTGCTGTTGCTGCTGCTGCAATTTTCTTCCAGATGAACGCCCAAGATGTTCTACCTTTTCTCCTCTACCTCGTCTCTCGCCATCTACTTCGCTATCATCATAATGAAGGTTATCGTTACTGTACCCCTCTTTTTCCTGTACAACCAAGAGCCCTTGGTCATGATCATCGTCTTCCTCTTCTTCGTCTTCTACAGAAGCACCACACTTTATGTTCGCTGTTCCTGACAGTAATGATAGCGGACTTTCATTGTTATCCTCCGGACTTTCCGGAGAGGAAAGAGGTGAAAAGTCTATGCTTTTATCTGGATGATGCTTGATTATAGCTCTTGTGCTTCTGTCGTATTTCCCTTCCTTGCGATGAGAGGAGAGAAGACCAGAGTTAAGTGGATTGTGCAAGGATTCAATATTGCAATTGCTCGAGTCCGCGGCTGTGGTTGCGGTTAGTGTGGTTTTATGACCATCTGTAAAAGAGAACACAAGCAAAACGTGATTATACTGATTAATTATATTTCATAGGTGCTAAGGCTTCAAAATTATTTGAGTTTAAAATAAGATTCAAATGTATCAAAGGGTTGACCTCAATTATCTTGATGAATAGATACATGCAAAGTTAGTCAGAACATTCAAAACTAAATTCTCTTCTGGAGAAGTATAGACTGTAAGTACTGTGATGCAACTGCCGAAGAATTAACACTCATAAAAATTAGAGTCTCATGTTTATTCAAGGATCTACATCATCTCTGGGGATTCATCCAAATAGATTTTCCTTCTACCAGACTGCCTAACAAACTCAACATTTCATACTTCATCTTGAGTATTATATAAAATTGTCGTAACTGAGTCATCACGACAATGTACGTGTGAAACGCAAGCAAGAGACTGAGACCTCACATTAAAATCCCGGAAGTGGTAAATATAAAGCTTCCTTTCACTTTGAGGAAATTGAAGTACGGAATTCGGCTACGGCTCTATTATTCAAGTTTTCGAGTACGTAACGGCATGCAACTTGTAACAGTCCCGCCGAGTCGGAAGTCAGGAAAGTTACAATTAGTTTAATAATTTTTGAGCCCACATATAGTATATGATAAAATATGGTATAAAACACAAACCATTGACACGCAGAAACTTTGGCCCTGTTTCTAGACTTATGTTTTTCCGGGTTTATAGTTTTCTTCGGATTCGGTCATGCATTTTATATGACCTGACGACTTATATTACTCAATCTTTGTGAGGAACTAAATCTTGGGTTTTCGTTCTTATTGTAATCTCATTCTTAGGCATTATTCTAATTCTATTAGTTCGAGAATATATTCACCTGCTATCATGACTCATATTTTTCCTTTCCGTTATATAAGTTCCTTACATTACAATTCATCTGGAAGGAAACTATAAATAAAATCTAAGATGTCTTTGCAGACTGCAATATTCATTCAAAGTTTGAATGCAAAGTTGAGATTTTCCTTTTTTACCCGCAATATATATATATCTGTATTTGCACATTTCTGTTAGAATATGAACTGTGTAAGACAGTAAGAGTGAGGAGTTAGGCTAGTCGTGCGTGCAATGCGATTACTTCAAGATGCACTTTTGCTCTTTTTGATCCTATCTTAGCTACTATTACTCTGTTTCGGCTGTATTGGATGTACTTTCTGAAAAAGTGAAATAAAAGTATTTATTTTTTAAAGAATGTATTTGTCTATAGTTCTCTTCCAAGATTTTTTAAATCTTTTGACGACAAATAAATCAGCTATGCGGTATGGTATGTATGAGTATGTGTAAATAAAACATGCCAAGATGAAAGAAATAATATTTGTATTTTTCTTTGCGGGCCGTGCCGTGAGTCGTGACACTGTTTTTCACTCATAGCATAAGGATATTCTCAGGTGTCAAAAATGTTTGAAGTACAACTAAAACTGTACTCCCATTCTTTTCTAGAAACTTTAAATTGCAATTGGTAAAACAATGTCAATTCTTTACAATTTTATTGCTCACATTGAAAAATGAGCAATGCAATTTTAATACGCAAACTATTAAAATTTGTGTATTAAAATTGCATTGCTCATTTTACTTTCTATTGCAATTGTTAGCATTTACGAAACCCACAATTTATTTAGCTTCTTGTGATTGCTTTTAAAGGGGACATCAAATCAAGGCCTGCATTAAATTAAAACGGTACATTATGAGTACGTGGATTTTCCGATTGTCCAAGAGCCACTAACAACAATATATCTATTGTTTAGAGAAACGAGTTCAATAAAACCCATATCGTCGTAAAACTTAGCAAACATAAAATTTGATGACATTAAGCAAAATTAAAAGTAAAGCTTTGGTAAGTTAATCCAATAAGCCTTTCATCTGTGGTGAATTTTCATAACTTTGTAGCTTTATGTAAACCCTTGAGAAACTTTACTGAAAGAAAGAGACGAATAAAGGATTTGCTGTAGCTTCAAGTGAATGATGTATCAGAGATGAATTTAGTGAAAAGTGAAAGCAGTATAGTGATGGATGGCTTATAGTTAGCGAGCTACCATGAGATCAAATATGTCAGACGATTTCTCCAAAGGTAGTACAAGTTAAAACGCATTACATATACCCAAATGAATTGATTGCGTAGTAGAAAACTTCTCGAAATTTTGGAGCACTACGTGGTGTGACCAGAATTCCCATAATGTTAGTTTAGTTGCTTTATTAACGAAAAACTTTGATGAATGTTAATTCGATGGCTGCATTTATACGAAAATGACTAGCTTGCGTAAAACTTTTTTCTCAAAATTTCAACAAAGTTTTTCTTCTGAATGTACTATCGCGATGTTGCGCATAAGCCCATAATTGGGTTATATGTATATGCGTATATTCATTTGATAAATTAGTAGTGCATATATACATCTATGGACATAAGTTGTTCTCATGAAATGCAGAAACAAAGTAAAGTTACAAAACCTTTATGATACTCTTGAGACGCTTCTTTGATTACTATTCAAAGGCGAGTGCATGTTTCATTTGTTTTTGGCAAGTTAAATATAAACTAGTTAATTGCATTGAGCTCTGTAGGGTTTACGTTTGCTTTAAAATTAGAGAAGTGCAACAGGCATATTGACAAGTTTTACAGCACCTTTCGTTTGTAAATCGAAATACGGAAGACACTAAAATTGCCAGAGATTAAGTTCACCCGCATAATTCTGGTCTATATAAAAATGGAACTTCTTTGTATAAATGTAGAAAAATAATTAATCCTGGTATTAATTATTTAAAAACTACAAAAAACAGAAACTTTATAAATCTATTCTGCTGAAAAGAAAAATTATACGAGCAAAAATATTAACGAAACTAAATATTACTCAAAAACTTAAGGTAAATTTTGAAGTTTTATAAATTCGTGTTCATTCTTTCTGTTATGTTATGACATCTTCTTGAACAATAAGAATATTAAGTAACGTTTGACACGAAATGGTGCATAGATCGCATCAGCGAGCCGACTACAGCACTAGTTAACCTGATAGTGTTAAAGCCTTTAGCTCAACATGGTAATTATGTTCACAGTTCAGTGACAGCAAAATTATATGGCACCTTAACACAGACGAAGAAATGTCAATAAAAAGTTTATTATGCTACTATACATATATTCTGCATTACATTTTACACACGCATTTATTTTCTACAACTACACGTCATAATTATGAACATGTTTTGAAAGCTGGGATGAGAGTTCTGAAATCGCTCGTGACATTGCATCATTTACACACAGCACATTAGCCTGCGCATTACTACCAACTACAAGCCTTTTATTTAATGCTCTATTCATCCAGGCATTAAAACATACATGTAGCTTCTGCTCAAAGTTCGTTGAAACAACTCATTATACCAGTTTACATTACTAATAATTAAATTAACCGCTTCTTTGATCTTTTCCTATTTCTATCCCCTTTAATTATCCTGCAAAGAGATCTTTAGAGCTGATATTTCACGACATTTTCGGTGACAAAGATGTATGGTAACTCATTTGAAAGAATAAATGATGCATTATAAGCTGAAATGGACAACTTTTCAGACGACAGAACAACTCTGTGTTCATGTTCTTAAAATTAATGTGGAGAACTGGTAATGATTTCCGTCTTTCGCGGAGTAAATATGATTATTATAGTATTTTCAGTCATCACAAAGTCATTAAGTGAACGCTAATGAGTGTTTAGGAAAAATTTAAGAGAAATAAATGTGAAGTCAATGCAATCATAAAAACTCAATGGATATATTTATTGAAATGTATTTCAACTTTTAACGAACAGTGTTGGCTTGAATTATTCTTAATTTCTAGCAGTTCCATTCTTAAAACATAAGTTCAGCTCTGTAAAGGCGTTACGTTCATTTCCTTAATATTCACCGAAACATGACATCATAAAATGCAGAAAAAGTATATATATAACAGTAATAGCAAAAATTTAAGTAAAAACCATTTCACCACCGCCACATCTACTTTAATTTTTTGGTGTCAAGTCAGCTTTACTTGATATTGTGCCGAATAACCCAAACTGTTTATATGACCAAAGAGGAATTTCAACCACGCCATATTGTGCAAAGTACCCATAAAACCAGGAGAGCATGCATAATAACATTTTAGCAATGCATATTATTTTCCGTTTGTAATATGTTTCTTACATTTAATACAATATGGTAAAAAAACCAACCACTGTACAGTTTCCGACATTTTATGTGTTCATTCATTTCTTCCAGTTGGACAAGCTTTAAAAAGTTATGCGATACTGGCAGAAAAGAATGAATTTTACTGCCTTTCCGTGTGGTGTAAATAAGCTAGGCATAGAATAGGTATACTAACATTTCAAACATTCTTACATTTTATACTTTACCTTTGTGCATTGTATATAAAATGTTGCAGATATTTTATAAACATCATACTTAATCTATATACAAAATATCAACATGGCGAGTGAAGTGAAAGCGTTTTTTAAATAAGTTGTTTCAAAGGTACGAGCTTTTTTAAGTCTTTCTAATTCTCCTGGTACTTTCTATTAAGCTATCAAAATTAGTATACACGTAAACGATAAAAATTTCGTAGAGCACTAAACTTGCTAGTTGAAATCTGTAAAATCTCAAAATAAGGAAAAATATAAAATTTACATAAACGTTATTGCTCTGACTGCCTGTTTCCAAGTTTTGTTTTATTGTACCATGTTTGAATGCATAGTGTTGATACATATGTATGTGTTTATACTATCGTAATTGCACAAAAAATTAGACCTTAATGAATTACGTTGGTCATAATTCCTTTGACTAGGAAAATAGTTCGTCAAATTCTAAAAGGTAAACTTGTTGTTTTTACGCAAAACTGCTTTTCCTTTTGCAACTGTCAAAATATTTGCCGTTAAAAACTTGTTTTTGTTGCACATTCCATGTTTGCTTATAAGCACTTTGTGTATATTCCAAGGACTCTAAACCTCGTTAACTTTTTTCTCATTTTCTAGCTGGATTCAAATCGCCAAAGGAAATAGTTAAAAGGATTTCTGAAATTTTTATACTTGTTTACTTCATACATAAAAGAAATTGCCTGTGTGTATATGACTTTTGTCTGATGATAAAAAATAATAATACTTTTGTTTATAAATTAATTCTAGTACGTTAATTCGGAAATAAAACATTGTACTCATTTCTTCCATTTGTGCCTGTAGCCAGTCAACATTTTTACACTTCTCCGATTGCGTACATTGCTTGTGAGCTAAAGCCTGATCGCTTTTTTAGTTATTTATGGAGTTCATGAAGCCTTTTGTTATGGGCAAGAGGAAACGTGAACACAGCTAGTGCGCATTTGTATAACTGACTTTTATTCATACAAGAAAAGCATTCTCCTTATTTTTCACAGGTTTTTATGGGATTTAACTGTGACTGCTGACTTTGTAAATAGTCTAGCCTGTTATAGTCTTCATCATGTATATATACGTGAATAAGCACTTATTTTCTCGAAGCGCAGTCTTGTTGATATAAAGGAAAATCCATTTCCCAATTCTCTTCGGTTAAAAAAAGTTGTGCTTGAAGCAGTGGAGCCGACTAGGATAATAATACAGCCTAAGATCACCTCTTTCTTCGGTAGCATTTTCTTCAGAAGTATACACACACCTTCAACTTGATCTTCTTTTTGATGTTGCTCTGCTGTTCAGAATGCTTCCCCAACGTATACATAAACTGCCAACGTTTCCGCCATAAACGCACATTTTTATGAATGCACTACTTCTTCGGCTCTGCTGGCCCTCTGCTACTAATACTCATACTACTCATAAAAGAAATTGCGCACACACTGTACGACTACACATTGCAAAGTTGAAACAGCATCAGAGAAGAGAAGGACCAAAAAGTACTACACAAGTCAAGAAGAAAACTGTTAAAAGTTTCACAAAAGTGAAACGACTTGCTCACTTATGCACGTAAATAGGTAGTGACGATGCATGCAAGTTGAGTAGGTAGTCTACGTGCCTTATCTAACTTTTCACCATGTACTAAAATATACATGTTATATAAATGCCCTTATGTATACATTGCATTTTGCTTGTTTAGCTTATAGACAATGTATTTTTTCCAGATAAAGCTATTTTTGAACCCTTCCTTCTTCGTTTTTAAAGGAAACCTAAAAGGCTCCCTTCCCATTTGCTGGCCAGCAAGCAGAGAAATGAGTGTAAAGATAAAATGGAATGGTAGCCTATTTATTCCTTTGCGTTCCGGGTAGCTGGCTAACGTTTCGTTTGTTTTCATTGAAGACTTTTATTAGGGACCTGATCCTGCAAGCGTGTAAAATGGTCTAGTTCAGCCATTCTTTTTTAACCAGTCATATTCCAGACCTTTAGTGGACTGTATTAAATCGCTCATTCATCAAGATGATGATGATATTTTAGAACTAGTAAAAGCTGCTTACTCGGACGTTCCACATACGCACACCAGAGAATACGTAAATAATACGCTTTTCACTAGAGCTCGAGGGGCACGTGAACAAGGGAGAGAGAGAGGTTTATTTTGACTGCAGCACATCTTTCGTTAGACGACGAAGGAAATTGCCAGATTCCCTTTAAGTCATTCAGAACTCAACATCATTTTTTTCAAGTGATGATGACTACAACGATGAGCATCTTGATAGTGCGTGGAACATGGAGGTTTCTGCGCAAATGTACACAGAGTGAGTGAACACCACGAAGACATGTTTTGTGAAATAAACTGCACGACTGCACGTAAAGATACATTAAAGTGAAGAAACTGAAGAATAGAGTGAAGTAACATGCAAAGTCGTTTTGGAGTTTTTCACTTACCCCAGGGTTCAAAGTCAATGTGAGAGAGCTTTTGAATCGATAGAAAATGTACATATATTCTACTTTTGTTTTAATAGTGTATAATGAAATTCATGTACATATGCCTTTAAAGTGCGTGAATAGCAAGGCAAGAGAAGGGGACAAGATTGCGTGAAATCGAGGCATACTAACGTTTGACTTCCTTTCTACGATCTTATATTTATTCTCTTTATTTAGCACTTTCCCTTGAACCATAAAGCCTCAAAATATTATGGTTAGTTTAGAGACTTACACAAACCGGAAAATCAGTTTGCCATGCAGTGGTCGCGAAGATGTGGTAGATAACGATTATGATGTCACGGTCTTGTGAGATATGTAGCAAAGCTTTTACAATGACGAATGCTTGTTGTTGGAAGCTCTTGGTATGTAAATTTACGTAAACCAGACCTTTTCCAGATGCACTTAGCAAGGCTTTTCTTTGGCAAGTGGACGTTCTTGGAAATAAATTTAGATAGAAAATCACAACCAGCTGCTTAAACCACTCTTTCTTTTTCTTTTTTCATGAATCCAAAGCAAAAGCTTTTCTTGGTGCCATTCTTCTTGGATTTAAGAAATCAGAGAAAATAAAATGTAGACTGCATAATTCCCCACAAGAAGTGGAAGAGTACATATTTTAACCATATTTTTTCCTTTCTCTCAACCTTTGAATCTCCCTTTGTGACCCTCGCATGGTCAAAAAATAACTTTGTTATGTCGGAAAGAGGTAAAGTGGGAATACGATTTTTTTTTCGTCGGTGGTGGACGAAACCGTCTGAGTCGAGGAGAATGATACTTTTTTATTGTTTGGCAAGAAAAGAACTCACGGTTATTTCTACAAGAAGAATAAGGAAGGTATGCGAACAATGTTTGCCTTTGACTTTCTCCCTTCTTACTATTCTAGCATTTTGTTCACTTTACAAGTTCCCTGTTGAGAAAGTGTTTTACCTTCAAAAACATGTGTTTTCATAGAGAAAAAATGCATAGAACATAAGGTGATGTAAGTAGTATAAATACCTTATTTACAAAGAAAAAAGAAAGGGAACTGCCTTTATAGTAGCGCGTGTACTGTGTGTATTACGCGGAGTGTTTTAGCGCCCAACTCATTTTTTTGCCTCACTTTGTGTGTGGTCCTAATAGAACGCAATGTGCATGTTCCGCTTGACTGCACAAATATAATAAGGAGAATTGAAACCCTT